>CABFWO010000106.1:24645-73151 GCA_902155825.1 Timema genevievae
TTTCGGATAAAATATTTGTATTATAAATATATATACATATATGTAATGCTAAGTAATTTCATATCTCAAATAGTTTCGGAGCTATTATAATAAATGTTAATTTACGCATCAGACCGGAGCCCTTAAAGCGATTTTGCCGAAATATTGAGAGTAGCCATTTTGTTTGGAATATTTATTAATGTTCAGTAAACTACCCTTAATTTTAGGGGTAGATATCCAATTCCAAAAACCCCTCGGGGAAACCCTATGAAAACCCTAGATATCAAGTTTCAGCTCAATCGGTAAAATAGTTTAGGCTCTAGTTGGAGGTACAGACAGACAGACAGACAGAGAGACAGACGGAAATTCAAAAACAATTTTTTCGGATTCAGGAAGTCATGAAACGTCAAAATTCATCAAAATCTCGAGTTCAATTTTTTTGACGATCACAATACTTTCTCTACCTGTAAGATAGAGAGAAAGTAAAAATAAGTGGACAAGGAAATTTGTCACGTCAAACACTTCCAAGATACCCATTTGGAACCAAATCGTTAAGGGAGATCTTAAAACTATTTAAAGTTTTTGAAAAATCATCCATTATTAAAATAACCATAAGTGAGTTTTTAACTAACAAAAAGTAATGTCAAGTATTCCCTAAATATTCTTTTGAAACCCAATCGCTTAAGCCATTTTTTAAATATTTCAAGTTTTTTAAAATTAAGTCATCAGTAAACTCATTACAAACGAGTTTTTAGGGCACGTTTGTAGGGTTTTATGCAGCCCTCTGGTTCATTAAAAATATAAAATTATTTCAAGAGAAAAAATGATCAATATAGTTATGTATTTTATATAATCAACTAATAAAACAAATACGTATTTTACGTTATTTTTTAGACGATTTTTACTCTTTATTTGGATTAAGTTATTACCTGTTTATGCAAATGAACTTTAAACCAGCAAATGATAGCTCAAATAAACAAGACAAATCGCGCTACCTCTTACTGTAAAAATCTAAAAATAGGTAAACACAAAGAATATACTTCATAAAAAATCCTAAATTTCACCTGTTGGAGACAGGCCTAATCATCAATGTGAGTATAAGAATGAACTAATATCTATTCAATCCGAAAAATATCGGCACAGTATTGCGGCCCACGAGCCAACAAGAGACAGAAGTTTGGCCCTAGGACATAAAAAGGTTGAAGACCCCTGGTCCACATGGTGTTACATCAAAGTGTTACTTAACACTGATATTATACTAAAATTTTAATGATGAAAAATAATATTACTGTTCATGTTTTCACCTTTAATAAACCTACTTATAGATAACTTCCGAATATCTACGGCGTTGAAAATGCAAGTTTAGCACATACTTTTTGTCAATCGATATTTTAAATGCACTTAGGTGGCTTTACATGCCCGAGACTACGAATGACAAGCACATGTGAGGAGTGTATTGTAGTATTAGATACTTTTGTTAAGTCTAATACACGTTCTGCTTGTACTTATTACCACTTGAAAAGTAATATATGATTCAAACCTGTACTTTGCAAGACTGATAATAATTTTAAAAAAGCTATTAACTTTCCAAATACTTGTCAGTATGTGCAGCTATCCATAAATAAAAATAAAATAATTTATATTCAGGATTTAAAATGTATTTTGAGAAGTATTAAATACGAGTTCCTCTTTTAGTATCACAAAAAACTTCCCTATGAAATAATGGTATTCACTGTTGGTGATAAAAGTTACCTTACACAGGTGGGTGGGGGACAAGGCTAAATGTCTACATGATGTTACATGGGGGAAGATGGGGATAGAAATTTAAGAAAAAAGTGTAATGTGGTTTATGGATGACCCCTTACCCCAAAAATAAGTATAGAATGTTATTTGTCATACCACACAATCCCAAGATATACATATTAAACAAAATAGTTAGAGCCATTTTCGAAAAGTTTGGAATCAAAAAGATCCCTCATCAATTAACTAACCTTAATTTAAGAGGTAGGGTCAAAATAAAATTCAAATATCGGAGTTAAATCCCTATAGGATCTATTTATCAAGTTTGAACAAAACTCATCTAACCATTTTGGATCCGTGGCCAGGGACTAACAGACAAACAAACAAACAGACATGGGAACAGACAGATTGTAAATCCACTTTTTTGGGTTCAAGCTCACACAAAACGTAAAGCTTTATCAAAATTCAAGATAAATATTTTTTCAAAATTTTAATACTTTCTCATGATATGAGAAGGTAAATAAATGTCACGGTGCACCAAACTTACTTTCTCTATTTTATCTTAAAATACAGACATTTACTAAAAACTAAAAATATTTGTGAAAAAAATCATATAAATTGTTGCATAAATAATCCACCAAAGAGCACAAATTAAATAATATTAATTGTTGCAGAAACATTAATATATCTGTCCCCCAAAGAGCATAACAATAAATTTAATATTTCAAAGTGTTCCATAAAAATTTTTTTATTTTTTTTGCTTATAGCTCAGAAACTATTGGTTTTATAAAAATAAATTCCAAAATTAAAATGTTTTTATTTTAATAGTACTACAATTTTATAATGATAAGTATTTTTGATATCTTAAATAGTTCTGATTTTTTAAAGTGTCTTTTTAAAGTCAATTTCATAGGAAAACGAGAGTAGCCATAAATGTCGTAATATTAAACTGTGCCTAGGTACAAAAGTAATCAAAATCTCCATTTTAATACACTTATGAAAACACTAGGTAGCAAGTTTTAAACTTATCGGTAGAATGGTTTTTGTTCCATTCCGAGATACAAACGGCATCGTGAAAACCACTCTTTGGTTTCAGGGGGTCATGAAACATCGACATTTATCAAACTCTTGAGCTCAAGGTTTTTGTCAATAACAATCATTCTCTCTCCGAAGGGTTGAGAAAAAGTAATAAAGTCATCACATTCCACTAACGAGCATAAATAATATAATAAACACTGTCACAGAAACACGTTAAGAAAAAGAGGAACATCTATCAAAGCGTATATCAATTAATTTAGTTTCTAAAGAATAAAATAAAAAATAAATATACTCGATTTTAACTCATAATATATTGATTTCATAAAAATACATTTCAACTCGAAGAGTTGTATATTTAACTAGCTTTTGCCCGAAGCTTCGCTCACGTTAATGTCAGTTTTAAAAATATGTTCATTAAAATATTAACGTTTCTAGCCCCAGAGTTTTTAATTTCCCGTACAGAGAAGAATCACGCAAAGCATTGGATAAAGATTACCACGATGAAAACTTTGGAAATGATAAAGGATGTATCGAAAAATTCAATGTATTGTAATTATATCTGTTTTCAGATTAGACAGATAATATTTTTATTAATTGAAGACAATAAAGTGGCAAACCTTAAGGAAAGGCCTCTTTGTAAACGACATTGGTAGTTTTATCATCATGTGAGACACACCTGCCGCGGAGATCAACGCCTGCCAACTTCAAGGTCCTTGCGCTGTGTTGATGGTCATCGCATGGCAAATATTGATAGGAAAAGACCCATTTTCCCGTGGGGAAACCTGTCATGATATGATATAGTTTTGCAGACTGTTGTTTACCTGTAAGCGGGATTCATAATGGGTGCTCAAATTTTAATTGAAAAGGATGGATGGGTAGACTGAATGGCTTAAGGTAACTATAAATTAGTCATAGTATTAATATAAAGTTGATGATTTTATTACCTGATTCAGTTTTGAGCTAGAATATCTTGCTCTTGGAAACACAAAAGAGACTTATGTATCGGGATTAATAAAATGAACTAATTTCTGGATATCCTTGATCACGATGTATATCTAGGAGTTATTCAAAGACCCCTTACCTTCTTGCTTTGCAAAGACTCCATTGCAGATTCTCGGCAATTTAGCGACACATAAATCTAGTTAGTGTCTTCGCACAGGCAGGTGTACATGTTTGTTGACAGGGAGTGTTTTACAACGTCTGGGCATGTGTAGGATCTTTTAAGACATACTTTGTTGACCTTGTCATCTCTAGTGACACGGAATTACCGGTAGAGTTTATCGGAAGTCTCCTAAGAACAAAGAGTTGATGCCTCCTATTTTTAAGATCGCTCATAGTTCCATTTAGATCTTCAATGTATGTCTTACAACTTATGAGACATTATTCTCTCATGCTATTATATATTATATAGTTTTTGCAGAATTTTTCTTTGGATTAAGTTTTCAAGTTCTCCTTTTTTAACAAATTTCAATAAATAATTACTCATTACTATATTAAATACATATTCTAACGGCACGCATCATATCTGCCACAGATGTCTTTGGTTTTGATTCTGATCGGCTTAGTATACAGACTGATTGCTCTTGATTTTTTGGGTTAGCTACAATTGGCACTATTTTACTATGTTCGGCTGCCAGGTACTTACAATCCTACCAACGTTATTATGTGGTTATTTTATTGCTTATTAATTTATGAGGTTTTAGAACATAAACATGAATATCAGAGTTATTAATTTAGGTTGGCTTATTGAAATATATTCATGGCTAACTTATTGTGACTTACTATTTCTCTATATGATTTATGCTAAAACTGAAAAGCATTGATTATGTCACCTCTGTATTGTTTGACT
This sequence comes from Timema genevievae, assembly GCA_902155825.1. NCBI lineage: Eukaryota > Metazoa > Arthropoda > Insecta > Phasmatodea > Timematidae > Timema > Timema genevievae. The sequence goes on from CABFWO010000106.1 coordinate 29,252, forward strand.
TTAGCACGTCCATTCTGGTCGATGGCTTGAAGACAAATGTTCAGGCAAAATGTATTTTCAGCTGGGATTCATAAATTTTGATAAAGTTAGCATTGAGTATATTATGTTATGCGTTAAGATATTTATGCTTAACAATTGATATATATCTTCATAACAGTATTTTACACACCGGTGATTAGTTGATTTAAGTAATCAGGCCCAAAATATAATAAAAATGAATAAAATATTATTCGTTAGTCTTCAAAGTTTCCTAAATAGTGAGGCTATGTCTATTTCATCATTCTGAGTTAATTAATTTTGTAGCTAATCATACAGGTAGTCATGTAGCTTAAGTCATCCGGCTTGCATTAGATAAAAAAATAAATGCTCGAGATGCACTGCCTTAAGTTTCCCTAACTACATACGCCAAGTTTTAATTCTATAGGTTTCTGAATTTTGGAGCTTTAGTTCTGTTAGTATCTGCAAGGGCTAGAAATGGTGAAACATGATAAAATATTAAACAAATCTTCTCGATTCCTTGAAAATAATATCCGGTAAAATAAATACTTCGACACCTGTGAATGCAAATGTTCTATGTCCAATTTTTCACTTTTGTGTAAAATAGCATCAAAGTTTGACCTTGTGTATAAAACCAATGCTACTAGATGACAGCTCGAGTTTGTATCTTCTTAGGTAATTATATAGTAACCTCAATTTCACCGCAGGTGAGTCATATGCATTATAAATAAACGTAAACACGAAATATCTTAAGTTTAACAATTTTGGAGATAGAACACTTGCATTCTTGGGTGATGACTTGCTGAACGGTCTGTCGTTTCCTCTTAAAAATAGGGTTTTCATTTATTTTTTACATGGATAGAGTATATTATAAAACAAATTGTCAAACGTTTATCAAAATAAGAATGCATGCCACTGTCCACGAATCCAGGTGAAAAACAAACTTAATATGTGATGACATTTATGTAGGCTATGTGTGATGTTTGGGTGTCATCACATGTCAAAAATTCTCCCTTTAACCATACCACATATTGTCATGTCAATAACGTTAGGAAGGTTGAGTCTTGTTATTTTTACAAGCAGGCAATGTAATTTTGTCATGGTATATTGCTTATTTATAAAGGAAAGTCAGCTTGAAATACGATCAATCACAATTTTTTTTATTCAAGAATAACTTTATTTTCAAGTGTTTATTTTCTTCACAATTTTTTTTTTTAAATTATTCAAATAAAACTATTTTAATCCAATAAAATGTAAAATAGCAGCCATTAAACATTCCAGTAAAACAAACTTAATCATTAGTTATCTTATATTTTTAAATGAGATTGACACTAAAATACAATAGTTATTGGGCTCAACTTTCATCTTGAAAGCATATAATAAACATATATTTTGAATATAATGTTGCAATTGATATTTAAATAGTTATGGTTAAAACACAACAGGAGGTCGTCGAGAGATGCCAAGCAAAGCTTCATTCTACCTGAGGTGTTAGTTAATTTACATTTCAAAATGTATGAGGTTTCATTTCAAAGTTCAACGTTACAAAAGCAAGTTTATGATATGGAAATTTTAATCTAAGAAAAACATCAAAAGAATACAGTATTTTTTATTCCTTTAATTAAATATGCAAAGCAAAGAAACAACCAAATTTAATCAAAAGCTAATGAAGAATAATAATGCAAGTGTATTATAATTTTAAAATTAACTTACAAGTTTATGTTTAAGGAAATATGCGTTAAAATAGACTATTTATTTTTCAGTCGTCAATAAATTAATCAAGGGAAGTAGTCATTAAACCATTTGATCTTCATTCAAGGAAGACACACAGAATCCTTACTTTGATTTATATAAATACTTATTAAAACCTTGATTCAACATATACACAAATAATACTTTTTCTTCCTCTTGACGTAGTTTAGTTGGAGACACAAAAAAATTAAAGACTCGGTCTTTGTCCTAGATGGACTAATCTGAGAACCAGAAATATAGTAAATCAGCTTCTTGACATGAAATAATTTGATACATAGAAATTTAGTAAATCAGATTCTTGATTTAAACTCTTTCAAAACACAGGAGTGTACTAAATAAGCTTCTTGACCATGACTAGTTTGAGACACAGTATTATACTAAATCAACTTCTTGACCTGGACTAATTTGATACACAGCGAATATACTTTATCAATTTCTTGACTTGGAGTAATTTGAGATACAGGAATATACTATATTAGATTCTTGACCTGGAATCATTTGAGACACAGTGAATATACTAAATCAACTTCTTGACCTGGACTAATTTGAGACACAGGAATATATTAGATAAGCTTCTTGACCTGGACTCATTTGAGACAGAAGGTATACTAAATCAGCTTCTTGACCTGGACTCATTTGAGACAGAGGGTATACTAAATCAGATTATTAACCTGGTAGTATGCAAGAACAAATCTGAATGGGCTAGTAGTTGCGTTAATTTTTTGGCTAAATGAGTGGTGATTTGTACAAAAAAGACACGTCATAGCGTGAGTGGAGCAGCAGTAGACTACTTAGCACACTAATGTGGCACTACTGGCCCACTCACATTATTTGTTTACTATTAATCCATTCTACCTACTGTGACACAAAGACCTCACTCACACTACTGGCCCACTCAGCTTCGTTTTCGCATACCGACCTTTGACTCATTTGAATCTCAAGGTAACACTAAACTATCTTCGTGACATGAACTCATTCGAAACAGAAGAATATATATACTATCTCAGCATTTTGATGTGATTCGTTAAAAAAAAAAAGTGGAAATATTAACTCACTTATTGACATGATTTTTTTTAACAAAGTTGCAAACCCACATCACCTTCTCGACTTGGAATCGATGACTCAATAGGCATCATTCTATAGATATATAGCATAGTAGTTCAAGCTCTCTTTGGCATTATTTACTTGGTTTATAAGATCAATGTTATTTTTGGAGTTTAATCAATGCAGCCTGAGAAAATAATGTATCAACTTCTCTTGGGAGTTATTTAATAGATAGAGTGAAAATATGGCTCAGACATTTAAGATTTTTATTCAATAAAGACACATAGGAAATGAACTTAAATATCAATAATATTTAATGAGAACACAAATAAATTTCTAAATAATTTTCTCTGGTCTCCCATCAAATGGAAACAAAGAGGAAGTACTAAGTCAAATCGCTTTAAGATATAATCGCTGTAAATATTGGAGCTATGATGGGCATATATTAACTTTTAGAATTAGTTGCTGTCTATAATGATGTTAAAGGTTTCGTGGAGGGGGCGGGGTCAACTCTTAGAATTAATTGCTCTCTTTAATAATATTATTTTTAACGTGTGGGGATCCACTTTGAGAGTTAGTTGCTTTATGTAGAAAATTCGTGACAGACGTAGAGAAGAACATCCTATAAGGTGAGTCATTGAATATAAGGAAATAATTGTAAATTTAGAATAAATCATCTTCTAGAGTAGGCAATTGTGCATATTTAGGTGTCAATGGGCATATAGAATGTAAACGTCTAGATTAAGATACTGTCTATATTAAATCCTTAATGAACGTAGGGAAGGTCCTCTTCTATAATAATTAATTGTTATGTTAAAGTCGTAATGAACGTAGAGGGGAACTGTTTCTACAATAAGTTATGGTTAATATTAGGTCGTGGTAGATTCATGAAAGATCCAATTTTAGATTTGATATATTTCAAATATATAGAAGATTTTCTTTAATTGTTTGTTGTAGATATTGATATTTTTATAATCACTTGTGATACCAGTTTTTATAGATATTTGTAAAATATATAAGAGTCACAAAGCACTTATGGGAGATTAGTTTATTTGGCTAGCTGTCGAGATACTGACCTGTTGACACAATTGCCTGAAGGTGAAATCGCGTGACAGCCAAGCATTTGGAGAAGTGTAATGGCACACTGGAGACTCATCCTGAAGCTTATTTAACTGTCTTCGCATGACCGCAAAAGATTAACAACCTTGGTGAATCATTGTTGGACGGGACAAGGGGTAGGAGGGGGATTTAAAATATAGTTCTTAGGACACTAGCCACAATACAAAAATACAGGATTAAGTAATGTTTTCTATCAAATAGATATTTAATTTTTTTCTAATAAATAAATCAATATTAAGATAACACACTATAATTATATTTAATGAGTTTGTACTGTCATAAATTTAATATTATTATTATTATTATTTGTAGACTAAGAATAGGTATTGAATGATATTTTGCTATGCATATAATGTATGAAAAATGAAATTCTAATGTTTTCGTGATTAAATAAATAGCTTAGCTATTATATTTGTTAGTTAGGGTTATAGCCACATATAAATATCATATTCTTTAAATTTATAAATGAAACCTGGACACGAGAATCGAGCCCAGGACCTTTGGTCTAGTACACCAATGTTCTGACCACTGAGCTATCTAGGGCAGCGTTTCCCAAAAGGTGTTCCGCGGAACCCTGGGGTTCCGTGGAAGGGTCAAAGGGGTTCCGAGTTCAGATCTTCGCGTTCAATTGTCAGACATTAAGCCTAATTTTAGTGCTATTATAAGTAAATATGTGAAAAAATTTCATTCTTCACATTAAATGGTTATTTTTTTGTACGATAAATGTTTTATAATACTTATAATAATTATTTTTTATTTATAATTATTCTTTCTTTTCATGTCAAATATGAAAATATTCAAACTACACTACAAGGTACAATCACTTTTGTTATTATCAAAATGGGGTTCCGCCAAAAAAAAGTATGATCAATTAGGGTTCCGTGGCAAAAAAAAAATTGGGAACTTCTGATCTAGGGTCATTCTTCACTCATATTTTAAGGCATAGTCTATTATGGACGTAAGGAAATCGTCAGTTACGTATGAGTGATCAATTAAGATCATAGCTATTAGATATCGCAGTCACCATTGACTCGGTAGTTGGCTTTTTGCTGCCAGTGGTACCCATCCATCACATACTCTGCCTTAAAATATGAATTAAGAATCACCCTGAACATGGAACATTTCTTTGATAGTTCAGTGGCATTGGCGTGCTAATCTAAAAGTCTCGGGTTCGATTCCTGTATCCAGGTGTCAATTTTCAATCTAGAGAATATTAATGTTGTCTACTCAAATGATTGAAATTTTATATTTTCCAAGTCGATTGTATAATATTTTAAGAACTAAACTTAAAATAGTTTAAATGAGTAATAAATCTCATTTGTATTTTCTAGTTATGTAAATAAACTCATTCAGAAATAAATACAATCAGTGATCAGGTTATTTCAATTCAATTAAATCCCTTGGATAATAGAGTGTACATCCAAATAACTTTATTTAAATCATTCACAGTTTCTCTCTGTGTTCAATGGTGGCTATAGTCTTAATGAACTTTCTCAAGCAATTGTGATCCGCGAATGTAAAAAAGCAGTTCGTGTGACTGGAGTGTAAGGTTGGAACCGAGCCAGCTCTCAAATGGGAATAAAAGTGCTTATGTCCGCCCGCAAACTACTTTGTTTAAATCTGGCGTTGGTTTGGAGGGAGATTTCAAACAAGTTTCTTAGAAATGAACCAAGCTTTCAATAGCTACTTTAGAAAGCTCGGCAGTCAAGGAAAAGGGAAATCCAGGAAATAACTAGCTAAGCAATCACTTGAACATTTAAAAATAATAAATAAAGGAATAAAATAACATTTCTGCAAACCTACTTGATAGTTGATATATTTAGACAGTATTTATTATTATTTGCATTTGACCGAATTGACTTGATTTAATAAAATAAAGGTATTTCATTCTAATAAACCTTTTGTTTGTTCCAATGTATAGGGTATTTAATAGAAATATTAAGTTAATGTTCAGTAGCTCACTAGCTTATTAACTCTAGACAAGAATAAATCTATTATAAGAAATATTTATTCACATCTACCGAAACTATAACCCTCATCAATATATAATAATATTATCAAACAACAGTTCTAGAAGAAAATTTTGTTTCGGTAGCACGTTTGGTCGAAATGGTTCTCAATATATTTTAATTCAAATATTCACCACTTCCAAGTTTTTGTCGCTGTGCCAATTATTCGCAAAAGCGTGCTTGTATATAAAAAAAGACCTTAAAACTTTGTAATATATATTTTACATTTAAATTCAAACAAGAGTGAACTAATATTAATTTAAATGTTGGCAGGTCTGGTGATGAAATTATGGTAAATAGAAATGTACTATATATATATATATACATATAAATGTACAATATATATATTGTACATATATATTGTATATATATTGTACATATATATTGTATATATATATTGTACATTTCTATTTACCATAATTTCATCACCAGACCTGCCAACATTTAAATTAATATTAGTTCACTCTTGTTTGAATTTAAATGTAAAATATATATTACAATATATATTATACATACATATATGTATATTACACATACATCTATATATATATAGATGTATGTGTGTACAGATAAAATCTATAATTATATCATTTAATTATATTACTTAATGAATGGGACAGAAACAAACACATATTTTTTTAATTTTTCGAAAATATTGAGAATAGATTCATAAATTATATCCATAAGGATATGGGTTGGCCAACTTTATTGCTTTTACTAATGGAATTATGTAATATAGTTAAAATAACCAATTCAGGAAGTAAAATTAGACAATCAACTATTAGTAATAACGTGGTTTTAATAAAGATAGATCAGCTTCGGTGGACGTATGGTCTAACGTGCTACTCTTGCAGTAGGCTAGACTGCCGATGACGGGGAGATCAAGGTTAGAATCTTGGTCTTGTACTGAGGGTGGTTTTTCCTATATGAAGGATTAAATAATAAAGCTTATATATGTATTAATTATGGTTACAGCCGCAATTAAAGATAATATTCTTTATATTGAAGACTAACACTTGGTCATGGAAATCGAACCCGGACCTTTGGATTAGTTACTTAATTGTTCTACACTCTCCCTTAATACAAATGCAGGTACACTTATTCTAACTATAACCTTCCTAATCCTGTAAACTACTAGTGTAATTAATAATTAAGCGTATAACATGAACGGGTAGTAAGATAAGGTGCTGAAAAAAAATTAAAATAGAGGCCAGCGTTGGTTAGTAGATTGTATTACCTGATTCAGTGACCGCATGATCTAAGGCGCCACTATTGTGTTATCGTCTTAGACTATACTGCTGATGACAAGGAGGTAAGGGTTTGAATCCCGGTTATTGGTAGTGAAGGTGTTTATTTCCACGCTAATGTTGATACACTTATTCTAAATTCGAGCTTCCTCATTCCTAGTTCATTAGCGTAGTTAGTACATATGCGTGTAAAGTGTTGAGGTAGTAAGACGCAGTGCTAAAAAAATGAATGCTTGTGTTCAATTTGATTCCACACAAATCACCTGGTCCAATTTCATGAAAATCATTCTATAAAATATGTTTTAAAATATTTTGAATCAACACTTTCGTTTCATAACTCTGGTAAATATGTCTATTTGTTAGCAGTTCTTCTCAGTTTTTAACCTTATTTACTAACTTGGTTTCTTTTATATTTTTCACTTAATCGGTACTTTAGCCTGTGCATTGTGGCTTAACTGTATTTTATTTTGTTTGTGTTTCTTTAATGAAGACCTGAAGATGATGTAGAATTACGTAGAAACTAGTCGTCAAATGTTGGCTGCTCACGCAGCTTCTCAATATAAGTAGAAAGGGATTTCAACTAAGGAATTGTAAGTATGTAAAATTTACCATTTTTACTTTTAATATTCTTTTCTATTCCTAATCAATTCAATTATAATTAATTTTTAAAAACTTTTACAACACAAGTTTAACTGATTCTTTTTGCTTCAATTAAGTATATTATAACCATACAAGATCAGTTCTAAGTATTATTAAAATACTAAAGTGAAAAATAAAAACAAAATCGAATTTACCAATGTTCACGTGCCTGATTAAATTTAAATGTATTATGTCTTATAGTTTTAATATGTTTGTTATATTGTTACGAAGGCTTTTTTGCTAAAAAAAAGTAACATAATTATTTATTGTATAAAATTGAATAATGTTAAATGTATATCACATGAGGATCATTAGTGTTTACTTCGACGAAATCGCTCAACAACAGATCAGATTTACACTATTCGGCAAATATTAGGAAAAAGTGGGAATACAACATAACGTTTCATCAATAACTATGCATAGATTTTAAAAAGGCCTACAACACAGTTAAAATAAATAAATTATATGGAATTTTAGTCAAATTTGGAATATCCACAAAACTTATCTAGCTAATTGAGGTTATGTTTGACTGATACGCGTGACAGGATACGAGCTGGAGGTCACTTAGTAGATAATTTAGAAATGTATAATTGGTTGAAACAAGGATATGCATTTTCCCCAATACTTTTTAATTTAACCTTAGCGTATGCTGTTAGGGTAATGCAAGAGAATAGGGAATGGATGACATTATCGGTACAATGAAGCTATTAGGATATACAGATGATTTAACTTTGTTGAGCAATAGTAAGGAAGCTGCTGAAAGAAATGCAGACATTTTATTAGAGGATAGTAATAAATTAGGTTCACACACTATCAGGATTAATATATTCTGGGCCTGTTAAAATGTGGTTTATAGAAGAATACCATCCATTACTAAATTAAATGAATATTTCGCTGCAATATGGAGAAATAATATAGAATATAATTATCAAATACTGTATTAGTTTGTGTGTACCCAATATTATTATCCAATTCGAATAGCTCCCTACTTTAATTATTGTGATAGGGATGAGAAATGTAGAATTTAAATTAAATTTACTTGAATTTACCTAGAGGGAATATGGAAAACCATTTAAGTAAGAACACTTCAGAAAATTTGCATCCGAAAATCTCGACCTCCCCACCACCGACAAACCAGGTTTGATGGTGATGCCTTTGGCAATGCGACCATCTACTTCGGTTCTAAAATATGAAGCTGATGTATTTTAATAACATAGTGTATAATTAATTAACCACATACAGTTTTTTAGATTTATTTAATATAAAATAAAGTGCACTTCCATAAAATATGCTATTTGGAGATTATTAATTTTTATTGGGTTTGTATGACACGGAAAAAATATTTTATAGGTAAAATAACTTGGACCTACTTTTAAATATCTACTTAGAAAATTTAAATGAAAATCCATAAATTCTATAGAAGCAAACTGTCCCAGTAGAGTTGATCAAGAGGTCGAAAGTCTGAGCTTAAACATCCCACCAAGTTTGGCACTAGCTTTTATGTTCTTCTCAAGTGCCTCCTGAGAAGTTGATGACTTCCTTTAGAGTAGAAGGAAGATTGTTTCATCAAAGTACGAACCCAGAAATGAACCTGCTCCAAGTACAAATTAAGAAGAGGATCCACTGGTCTGAAGGGTTTGGCAACGTCGACGGAGAGTTGGGCAAGTGGCGACTACCCAAGGAAAGGATTTGGGCCTCGAGCCAATTTCCTCCATCTTCGATTATCTCCTGACTCCTGCCGAGAAGAGCAATGTATGTTGGTCAACTCCTGTGCTGTTGGGAGAAGCGTCTGTTCCAAAAGAAAATCAGTGGGTGAGGCGTGCTAGTATCCAATGCTACCACTGGTTACCATTATATATATATATATATATATAAATATATATTTTTTATTATTATAATATTATATATATATATATATATGAGTGTCTGGGCTACATCGATCTTATCCCAGTTTGTGAGAGGCTTAGCCAGTACTAATAAGCTTTTGTCTAGTGGTCGCCCGAATTCACTAATCATATATTCTTTCCAAGGAGGCTCTTTTCATGTCCCGAATGAGATGAGGTGACGGTAATAGTGCTTCGGGAAAAAATATCTATGGTACCAACCAGGAATCGAGCTCGGGATACCAAGGGGCCAGTTACTGTTTTTTGTTAAAAATGAGCGAAAGTATTTTTTTAAACCTAAGTATTTTTTGTGTGTGTGTGTGTGTGTGTGTGTGTGTGTGCATCGCGTTTAAATACCCATTCGAACTATTATTATATTTACACTTATAACTTAGTAATGAAAAAAAGTAGAATCCAAAGGAAATGTGTCTGCAATAGCGTAGAGTGAGAATAGGAAATCATTTAGGAAAAACTGTCTCCCGTACACCCATCCGGGATTTGAGACCCTATCTCCCAGTTATCGTTTATCCCATCTATTGTGAGAGTGTTACACAGTAGTCCACAGACTCACGGCCCACAATATATCTCTGTTCGCCCCGCTTGAACGCAGCACTTTTAAATCACTGTCCGGCCTACAGTCAAATAGGCACATAAAAATAAAAGTTTCCCGTTTATTTATTATTGTTTCTAAGCAAGATTTGAATGAATACCTTACTATTATTATTAGCACCGCGTCTTACTACCCGTTCGGTTTATACGCACTTACGCTAATGTGCAATGGTAGGGTTATTGTGAGATGAAATGGAGGACCTACAGTTTAACGTGGAATTCGAACCACGGTAGAGGCCTGGCATTCCTCACATTCACAAGTTGTGATTAATACACATCTTGTCAGAGGAGAATACCTTACTGTTTTACTGAAGGTTTCAATTCTATATTTGATATATTTTTTTTAAAAGATAGGTATAATAGTATTGATTGACAGCTGCTAGCTAACACAAGCCTCCCTGCTTAGCCAAAAGCCAACAAACACTCTTCTCGTTGTGACTTGGCTAAAATTACGGTCTGCTCTTAGTATGATTTTGGTTATCCAGTCTTACAGCGTGCTCTCTGAGCACAAGCGGGCTCGAATGTATGAGGAAATAATGGATACTAAAATTTAATTTTAAAGTGTGCATGGTTTTGAAAAAAACAAAAAAAAAACAAAAAAACACTTAGATCTATTTCAAACAGTGCTGCAGGCCTACATTTCTTAATTTTAAATAATCTATTATAGGCCTATGCATAGTATTGCTTCGAGGATTTCGCTATACAAGGGGAACATAATGGAAAATGTGTGTTTTAAAATATGTTAGTTGTATATTTAAGGATTTTAAATATAGCTTTTATAAAACCACACTTTAAGAATGCGGTATAAACGTCAGGATATTTTGGTCTGATTTACCAGTGACGAGAGGTCGTATCTCGAATCCCAGCCAGATATATTGAGGGTTATTTTCTTTCAATGTATTACTGCCTTACCTCTACGCAAATGTGGTTACATTTTATTCCAATTCTACCTTAGTCATATCTTGCACATCACCATAGTTAAACTCTGTATAATCCAGCTAGGTAGTATGTAAGACGCAGTTAAAAATATTATATAATTAATCAAAGCTATCATGTTTCTAAAGGCAATGGCCCGCAGCATGGCTGAGTCTGAAATCTGGCTTTTCGACAAATTTGAGTTTAAGATCACTGCCTTAGACTTTGCGACCACCAACGTGGTCGATAGTGAATTCATACAACCACAATGTATTAAAGGCCAATCTTATATTACGTAATGTTTTTCCTCATGATTTTCTATCCCCTCTCCTCTTTTCCCCCACGTAAGGGATTGTAAGGTTCCCCCCCCCACCCCCACTATATTAGGTAGTTTTTTTTCGATTTGATAGATCGGGCTATTTTTAGACATAAGGATTGGTAACAAATTGAGTGATATTAATTCTATTTCTGTAAAACAGTTAGAACTAGTGATTAGAGTGGGGTTGATCAATGAATAATTTTTGTAGATGAAACATTTAATCATTTTCTGACAAAAAAACATTATTTTAGATTCTTTTTCGCCATAAATATTGATAAAAATAATCCTTACATAAGATGGATTCCAACCACCCCCAGTCCCCCAAAATACCAACGTAATTAAAGGACTAGAGTAGAAAAAAAAAGAGCTGATAGGGATCCCTGTGTGTCCCAACATTTCGCAACGGTCGTTGATTGTTGATAAGTTGTTCGTTTACAGGTATGATCAATACAACACATTCCTCCACTGCTTCACGACCCTTTGTGTCCAAAGTTTGGGGTAGTTTTAAATTATTGTCTCTTCCTGCTCTGACACTTCTTTATATTCATGATTTTGTCATCATATATATTATATTATTAATAAATAATATTTGACTGTTTATTACAACACAACATCATGTGTAAAGAAAGCAACCAACAAAACCAACCATGTGTTTTCTAAATAGTTATCTAGTCTTCTTAATAAATAGATATTTAGTAGATGGGATTCGAGCCCCTATTTCATCATCACGGGCGAACCAGACTTAATGCCTAGGTCGTTATTAAACTATACGGTCTGATGAAACTAATGGTAGAATTTTAATTTCTTTATTGAATTATTTTTATGTGAGTTAATATTTGTTTAGCTTTTTATTTATTTTTCCAACACGTCCCAATCAGGCTATACGCATATATACTAATTACATTAATTAGAGAGGGATGAGGAAGGTTAAATTTAGAGGATATATACCTAAATTTGCTTGGAGGAAAGAGTGAAAAACCATTTATGGAAAACCCACCTCAGTACAGCCGACTGTGATTCGAACCCCGTACCCACTTCATTGGCAGTCAAGTCTATTGCTAGAGTGATGCCTAATACCATGCGGCCACCGAAGTGAGTCAAACAGCTTATATTAATTACGTCAGTGTTGTAGGGATGAGGAAGATGGAAATTAGAGAAAGTGTATACGGATTTGCGTGGAGGGAGACTGCAAACAACCTACCGCAATTGTTCGTTAACGAGGTGTGGTTTCCTGCACCAACATCCTCTCAGGCGATCATTTGTCCTCTTTGATTTGCGGTAGTTTACCGACTGTAGGTGGCATAATGTGCATTATTCGCTATGCATGACGTATATTTGTACACGAACACGAGTATTGTATCCACAATTGCGTGATTTATAACGAACATCGAATAATCGTGGACGAATAACGCATGCGTAGAACCGGATTTAGAGATGAAAATTTCATGGCGAGCAGTATCTATTAGGTAATAAAATTACTAAAACTATTTTAATATGTTTATACATCAAGTAATGTTATCTGTAGCTGTCACTTGTGATAGATAATATATATATATATATATACATATAAAATGACACATTTATTGTATTGTAAAATGTGATCAATGTTGGGCAAGGAAAGGGGGGAAAAAAATATTGATAAATTTTACAGCCAGCCGAGAATCAAACACAGGACTCCTAGACAATTAGTCAGACACATTACCGACTGAGTTAATATGTCAGATGACTATAATAATTGAAGTATTAACATATAATATGGTCTACACCAGACCTAACATTATTAACAAATTCAATCACCAAGCGCTGTATTCAATATGTGTTTGTGTGAGAAATTAACTGAAATTGCTGTAGTTGTCTTATTGTAACCCATTTGATGCAATTGTAAACTTTCTTAGGTTAAATTAATAATAATAATGATAATAATATTTAGCACCACGTCTTACTAACCGTTCGGGTTATACGCTTAAGTACTAATTAAGGTAATGAATTAGGAATTGGGAGGGTTGAATTTAGAGGAAGTGAACCCGCATTTTCGTGGAGGAAGAGTGGAAAACCATTTAGGAAACCCCCCCCCCAGTTCACCCGACCGAGATTCGAACCTAGATCTCCCCATTATCGGCGGTCGAGCTCAACACGACTCGCGCGTTAGCCAACTACGCCACCGAGGCGGGTCTTAGGTTAAATTAAATTTAAGAGAAAGTTTTATGTTTTGGGATATTTTGACTATAGCCTACTAGTTTCAATTAATATGTTAGACTTTTTTTCTCAGAAAAAGATAATTGAATATTTCTAACACACAACTTTAGACATAGCTATAGATTTCACTATTACTATTTTTATCGAATTAGATTATTATATTTAACCTCAATTTTAACTCTTGATTACAAATCTACTACATTTACTAAATTAATATCATTTTAATGCAAGCAACCTCATCTAAAATATATTATTTATTCATATACTATACCGTAATATGGTTGGTGAAAAAAATGTAAAGACAGTAAAAATAATAAACAAATAAAAAGTTTGTATTTTATTTGCACAATATCACTAGTACCATTTAAACCATTTAAATCTACGATAGTAAAGTGAAACGGCAAAATAGCTAATAATTGTCACAGTTAAAAAAAATTACAGTTTTGTTTGAATGCTTTATTTTAACCATTAATTACTGGAATCTGCGAGATAAGAATCGAGGTAGCGATAGTCGCTATATTCAGATAAACTCTCTAATCTTTCGGTACACTTAGTAATAATTAAGAGTATAGAGCTATAAACAAACTGAGTTTGATATTTTTTAATAATAACAAATAGCCTTCTCTTTAGTCGTTATCACGATTGCTACTCCAAAAACAAATTAGATTTGAGTGTTTCTATAATGTGAGAGTGAGTTATTAAAAAAATATTCTACTTTTATTTCGAATTGATTTAGAAAATTTTGCATCTTCAATGTGCCTTAAGGTAAGGGAGCGGGGGGAAAGAGTAAACACATAACTTTGTAAAGGACATAAAAGATACTATTTTATAAATATAATTCACATGTGTGTTTTCAGTACAATCTATAGATTAATAATAAATGAGCAAAATATTTTTTTTAATCTCAAAATGAGATATGACTGTATAAACAAAAATGTGTAAATACGTATTCTTATCCACACAGCCGTCCTAGAGTAGGCAATACGTCGTTCAAGAGTACGCACTAACAATACTCGCACGTGAATGAGTCTCGACCCTCAGAATCAGAATCAGGCTCCACACACTCCACATTGTACCCAATCCTCTTCATATGATTCTCCACAACCTGCAGAAAAGGTTTCATCCTGAGATTCGTCAATAACATGAGTGTCCTTTCGGGGCAGTGGATCCTAATTCTTGGATGATGATGGTATCGATATGTCAAGTAATTTATTTTTGATTCTTGCCTTTTTTTATCCCTGCATTTTTTCTATTTTCTTCTCTTTCCAGTATTTTATTTTTTCCTGCAACGTGTTTTTATATGGAGATGATGACAAAATATCGGATTTTTGTGCTGGTTTACGTCTTTTTTTCCCCCCCATGTTGAATGTTTGGTAGTGGATAAATCATCATTACATTGACCTTTGGATTTGTATTAGTTGAGCCAGGTGATAACTTACAGGGCTATCTTATGATGAGGAACATAGTATTTTGGTTGCGATTGTTGAATGGATTATTAGTGATGCAGGCTGGAGATAATTTGCTGAACTAGAAATTCCTTCTATCACTTCTTTTTCAGGCCTTCCAGATTTGTTGGCTTTCTAAACGTTTTTGAAACTCACTTCTGATGTGGCATAATCTTCTGCTGAATAAATTTCCGGATTATAGGGGTAGGCCTGTCGTAGCTTCTTATGTCTTATAATCTAACAAAATACTAGGGCAGGCACAACATCAAGTCCCCAGCTGTTGATTTATCAATGTGAAAGTTTTAACCCACATTTCACCAATGATTTTTCGGCCATGATGAGAATCGAACCCGTGACCTTTATCTCAGTAAACAGACCCTCTACTGACTGAGTTAAGGTGTCGAACTAACCCCCATCCCCTAAGAATTATTAAAATAATTGCTTCAAACCTATAATCTCCCACCGAGCAATGTTTTATAAATAAAGGTGATTAGGGGAAGCAAGTAAGAAGGCTTCTATCCACGAGGGGAAATTAACATTGTTTTCCTTAATGAATAAAGAAACTCCTTTTTATTTGGTCAAGAATTCTTAAAAATTCCCTTGATAGTAGCTAAATTAAAAACTTGTTTTTCCTTAAACTTGTTTCTAAGCCTAGAGGTTAAGTATTAAGTTTCTTATTTTATATCAGAATATAATAATTATTCTGTCAGATAACATTTTTATTGTATTTTCAGTTTAGTTTTTAAATATTTAGAGCTATTTAGAGTCAATCTATAAACAGATAGACCGATAGTTAAGGTATAGAATTCATTAATATGCCAGGCATTGAATAATAAAACACTGCAAAATTCATTTTCCCAGGACGATGTTCGGAATGTATTACCCCTTGATCCTAGCTCACATTACACCACCGGGACACCAAGGAGGCCGGGACAAACCCCGGTTTCCTTTCAACCCTATATTAACATGAAATTCATGGTCTACAAACATTTTACGAGCTTTTGAACGATTTCTCCCGCTCCCTCTCCCATAATGTAACTAAAACTGGGCTGGCTGAGACCGCCCCGTCAATTTGGGAGGCATTAAAAGTTTGGTGCTTCATGGAAACAGTTCTTCGTGTAGCAGACTCCCGACTTGCGTTCAATAAACTAGGAAATATTGCCACTTTTTAGAGCTTTTAATGTGATAAATACTACAAGTTCTTCTCTTTTTCCAGTGTTGTGTTTGTGTTCAACATAGGCTCAGAGTATCTAAATAACAATATACATGATCGGCGTGGCTGCGGGGAATGAACTTAGAGGTTACACGAATATACATGTATATGTGGTGTATTCATTCGTTAAAGGTGTTTACCCAGTCATTAGGGTCTGCCACTTTAGTGGGTCCACATATATATCGAATACAAAATGAAATGAGTTATGATCACAGTTTTTAAAATGTTATAAATCTTTAGAAAGAAGTTATATTAAAGGTACTGGTAAGGTATTTTAAAGTTTTTACACCACCTCTGTGATCTAGTGGCCTGAGTTCCTGGCTACAGATCCAGAGGCCCCAGGCTCGATCCCCGGCACTTTCAGATTTTTTCAATAAATGTAGAACTAAACAAAGAAATGCGCTTAAACTGTGGATTTAAAATAAAAACCTGAATCACATATTATAAATATGTTTCCCTGAGGACATGTTAAAAGTTAAATATTTCAAGGTACGTCCCTTTTGGGAGTTACACCTGTTGTCAAGTGGCTAAAGTTATCAAACTTGGAACACGTTCAAGTTAAAAACTGAATACGCCTAACGTTTATACTCTAAGGTTTAAGTACGCAGGTATGGGTATATAAAATCATTATTTCAGTTGGAAAATGAACATTAACAAATTTATTTTCGAAAAATCGAATAGCCAAAGCTATTATTTATACTTTTTAGTGAGGAATTCTCCACCTGGATATCATATTCTGAAAATTGACACCTGGACACGAGAATCGAACCCGGGACCTTTGGCTTAGTACGCCAATGCTTTAACCACTGAGATATCCAGGAATCGTCCCGTGCACGGACTTTCTCACTCTATTGTTTAAAAATGGAGATATTTACTAAAAACTTGTAATATGTGAAACGAAATAATATACAGTAGCAAACCCGAGCAAAAATTGCGTTATACTTACGTTAGCCATTTTTTGACTTCCGGATTTAAATTTTATGATTTTATTTTTAAAGAATTAAAGTAATCACTAGTATAGTTACACCAAAATAAAAAGATCGATATTGGATCCCCAAGGGTGAATACTTCGTATTAAAATTTCTACTTCCATTTAATTTTTTCGATATTTTATTAGGAGTTGCACATCATATGGCTATCGCATTTTTATTAATTTATTCATTTATAAATTTAGACCAATAAAAAGGTAAATATTTACTATTTAGTCTAAAATGATAAAGATAGTTCATTGCTGTACAAACATTTTCCCTAAGAGGTCAAAGAAAAAAGGACATAATCTTTATGAATCTACTTACTCTATGGAATTAGAGAATCATTGCGTTAAAACTTAAGCAGTAGTATCTCTTCACAACTTAAGCTCACAAATTGTATTACTATATTTGCTAATATCTAAGAAACGGTTGGTCTTATAAAGATATATTCTAAATAAAGTTTTTTTAATTTTTTAATAGTACTACGATTTTGAAATGATAAGCTATTTAGTATCTTAAATAGTATCGGAGATAAGGAAATTTTCGATTCCGTAAAGTACCCTAAAATTCATTTTCATAGGAAAATAAAACTAGCCATTTAGTTTATAATCTTAATAAATGCCTAGATACGCATTTTAATCAAAATTGTTAGAGCCGATTTTGAGAAAGTGGATTTTTTCTTTTTTCGGCCTTTATTAAACTTCTCTTAATTCTAGGGTTAAACAGGCACACAGCCAAACGGCATTGCAAAAACCACTTTTTATGGTTCAGGGGGTCATGAAACGTAGACATCCATCAACATCTCGGGCTAGATTTTTTTTGATGGTTCAAATACTTTACATAAACTTGTCGAAAAGTTAAAATTATATACATTTGTGTTTAGCTTGAAAATAATTGGTTTTATAAAAGTATTTTTAGATTAAATATTTGTATTATAAATAGATATACATATTTACCGTGATAAGTAATTTCATATCTCAAATATTTTCGTAGATATGATAAAAAAAAATGATAGTTTACGCATCAGACTGGAACACTTAAGTCATTTTGCCGAAAAGTTGAGAGTAGCCACTTTGTTTATAATACTGACCAATGCTTAGAAATTAAATTAAATCAAAATCGTTGTAGCCGATTTTGATAAAAATCGATCTTTTCTCTTTTCACCCTTCAGTTAACTACCCCTTATTTTAGGGTTAGATATCATTTTCCAAAACCCTATGAAAACCCTAGATACCAAGTTTTAGCCCGATCGGTAAAATAGTTTAGTCTCTTCTCCAAGTTACAGACAGACAGACCGACGGGAATTCAAAAAACACTTTTTAGGATTCGGCGGGGTCATGAAAAGTCAAAATTTATCAAAATTCATCAAAATCTTGAGTTCAATTTTTTTGACGATCCCAATACTTTCTCTACATGTAAATTAGTGAGAAATTAAAAATGCGTTTAGGTTTATAACATTTCACTCTCTTTTTAGTACAATAACTATACTTACCATAGGTATTGCTATTATCTATCAAGAGTGGCAGGTAAATATTATTTGACTTGATGCTTGATTATATGAAAGTAGCGCTAGTAAATTTTCTAGATCTCATAAGTGTTTTCCTTTGAATAATAATGAACTGTTTGTATCCATTTGTTAGAAATAATTTAATAGGTAGCCCGAGATTTTTTTTACGGCATTTAAAAAGTATGATCTTATATTTTCTGGTACAGCTAACTGTAAAAATGAATTCACAATATTATATCACTACACCGTTAAAACATGAGTGTTGAGGTGATGGATAAATAATTCTTCCCTTTATCCATTAAGATAAAAAAACAGGTCAAAATACAGCATCAACAAATCATGTTTCAGATCGATCCATTCCCAAGCAATCATCATTATTGCTTTGACCAATCTATTTTATACTTAACGTCCTCGTACAAACAACGGTCGTTGGGCCGGGGGTTAAACCTTATGGTTGTGTTTAATAAAACTTGTACTAAAATTCCATAAATAAAACTAAGTGCTTCTATCGAGCCTTTGTTTTGTGATAAAAAAAAGAAAAAGAAGCATCGCTTATTCCTCTCTACCCGAAAAGAAAGGACTACACATTTCAAAATACCCTAATAGTTATATAAATCTCCCTAAATATTAGTTAATTATGTTATTTAAATTATATTTTAGTTTATTTAACAAACTTTGTCAGGCCTCTACACTAATTTAAAATATTTTCTTAAATAAACATAACTTCAAGTTATATACTATATGATATAGCCAACACTTAGCCTAAAATCCAATATCAAATTTCCCTCTTCAAATACAAAATTTAAATATTTTACACAATACATTAAATCAACATTATATAGGGACTATGTGCCATCCATAAATATTTTACGAAAATGTAATTAAAATGTCATCTGGTTACTATAATTGAAGCCAAAGTTTCAATTCTCATGCCTAAGTGTATTTTTCCTATAAAAACTTTATTGAAATCTCCTTACTAATACTCAAAATGCTAATCCATCTAAAATGTTATATTTAAATTTTTCGTCCGAACAATAACCCGAGAACATTAAAACCTTACACCCTTCAAGTTCGACCGGTTCTTACAGAAGGGAGGAGATTGGTTTCAATTCATCCAGTTTGAGAGTAGGAGTGAAATATTTATATAAGGTTGTATTTTCTTAGTTAGATAAATCGTCAGATTATGTCTTAGAGGCCCACCACACTTATAAAAATATTCTTCAAAAAATATAGTACTACTAAATATTGCCTGATTTTCTTTGAAATAACTATCTGGAAGGCTTTTTTTTTACCACCAGTATCCTACAGTATTGGTTTGCATGAAAATAAAAATATTTTAACCATTTTTATTAACCCTAAAACTGACTTATTTACAATGTTCAAAATTAGAGTCATGAACAATACCTTAACTCAATAGGTAGATCTTTTAATCTGCTGTTCTTAAAATATCAGGTTTAATTCCTAGCATGGCCGATAACTGTGTATTTTTGTAGATTATGTACGTTTAACTAGAATATAGAGTTTTAAAAGTTGGATGTTAGTAATTTATTTCTCGTGTATACGGCTCAAACGTTTATTTAACTTGAAGTGACAAATAAAACAAATAGGTACCCCTATATAATTACTTTTGGCGTGTCAAACTAGTAGATACAATTTGCCTGCCGTAACTATTTCCCTATTTAATTGTGAATAACCTTCTGGAAGGACTTTTTTCCTACTTAAGAATAGTATGGTAGGAAATAAATAGTATTAGGTAACACACAGAATTTCTCGCTCGATTGACTAAAATGGAGACATTTATTTATAATAGGCTATTTAATATATATTTATAATATCAATAATTTTTAAGTATTTATTATATATAAATATTTATTAAGTATTTATTATACATAAATATATAAGTATTAAGTATATGTTTCAAAGGGCCTGTTTTTTTGTAATGTTTTAAATTAACTACAATATATTCTTTGACCTTATTATGCTATCACTTAATTTTGTTATTTTCTTGAAATTTGATGTACTCTATCCCCCCTGCTCACCTGAATTTCTAGCGGCCCAGGCGTCATTATGATGCGCTAGCAGAATAGTATTTAACATGGGCCATCGCGCTTTAGATTGATAGCCGAGGAAATTACTTCTCCATTTTGATTAATGGTGTTCCATTTATTTCTCGTTTAAACGTAGATATAACATATCAGCGGCACGAGTTTAATCTAAATTTCATTTATTTTTCCTTCCTCTATCCCCAATCTCACCCTATCTTTCAAATTATAATTATTTTGCCATTCAGTTGTCCTTTTAATTACGACCTTTCCCTCCAACCATTTTACCAGGAGCCCTCAAACAATGAACAGAATTATATTGTCTTAACCGCATTCATGCGGCTGACTCTATTTCGTAATGTTCCTGTAGCACCATTTTATTTTGTCACTTTATAGTCGTCATAGTGTTAAAGATATGGATTATATTATATCGTTTCCCTTTTTATTAAAACGTGATCATTTCAAAATGTAATAATCTGGTGAGAGTTTGTATCAAGGAATTCCACAACACTCAGTAATTGTTTGGTAGGGATTTATTGATCTGGACTAACCCGCCTATCAATAAATTAAAATTAAATTAGAATCACATAAAGCAATGGTTCAACAAAGGAACGACACACGTGGTGGGCTGTCAATGATACTGTGACTTTTCACCGGGTACTTTGTTACTAGCTTGGGATAATTAGAAACGCAAATTAAGGTCAGTGTTTTTACATTTTATAAAATTTTTTATCTAGACAAAATAAATAAAATATTGCTACATTTAGTTTAATTTGCTACATATAGTAATCTTGAAAGTCCTTGAATATTTGTCAAGAGCGTGATGTGAATTTGATGATGAACTTATTTTCTTTTTTAAAGTCCCACTCGAATTACAATATGTTCATTAGACCAGTGGTTCCCTACCTGGGTAGTACCAACCCCCCCAAGGGGTGTTTTTGGTTTTCAGGGGGGCGTTAATTATAAGGCAGTGGTAGGTGGCGTTGAGGTTTGCATGGATATTTCAGCAATTGTTTTAAGTAAAAAAATATTTTTCTTGGCACCGTGTTTTACTACCCGTTTGAGTTGTACGCCTATGTACTAATTGCACCAATGATGTATGGATTAATAAGGTTATATTCAGAGGAAGTGTAACCACACTTGCTTTGAGAGAGATTGGAAAACTATTTTGAAAAAACCTAACTAATTACATCTGACCGAGATTATAACCTAACCTAACCTAGATTCTAACCCCGTCATCAGCAGTCTAGTTTAATGCAAAAGTAGCGCCTTGGACCATGCGGCCACTGAAGCGCGTGTTTTTTGTTTTAAAACCTACAAAAAGTACTAACAGTAACACCCGCTCTCTTCCATATCAGCGTAATGATTCGTGTTATAGCCCACTGCAGACTAGGAACATAATATCCTCTACTCTATTCAAGTTTAAACCATTAAATGTTAATATCGAAAGAACTGCTTTCAAACATATAGCTAAGTAACGAAATGAGTAGGTTTTGAATTTTCTAAACCATCTATTACATAATATTTGGGCTGTTCGCAATGAAACTAGCATAAATCTAATTAAATTATTGAAAGATGGGGTTTATTTTACGAATAGTTTTCGTTTTGGTGCTCAACAAGTCTAAGGGCATCACTCTCACAATATATTGGTTTGATGGTTTAGTAGGGAAGTCGGGATTTGAATCTCAGCCTGGTATATTGATGGTAGAGATAGTTGGTTTTCCACCACCCTCCACAAAAATGTGAGCACATTTCCTTTAAGTTATACCTCTTTCGTCCCTATTCTATTAATTTAAATGTGTATTTAGCCCATTATAGATAGGAAGATAAGGGGGGGAATCTATTAATATAAATGTTTTGGATATTTATTGTTGATTTTAATAAGGATATACTAGACATATTAACTACCCACATTCATGAAGTAGAGCATTATTAGTTATTGTTAGTAGTTTTTTTATATTAACAATATTAAAATTCAAGCTAAAGAAACCAGAACTATTTTTTTAGATACTGGTCCTTCGTAAGATCTAGTCTTAAATAAAGCAAAAAAGTATGGTATTAAACCTTTAATATAAAAAACAATTATATAGGCCTACTATATATTATTTAACTTATAATAGTAGTTAGTGAATTTCTAAGCTTAAAATCATACCATCAATGTTTGCGTCCGTGGTTATAATCAAACAGTTAATTAGTTAGTTAAATCAATAGTTCCGTATATTAATTGGAAAATATTTTAAAATGATTAATTTTCAATATTATGAACTAGATTAGACACTTTGTAATGTTTTTTGAGGTATTTCGTGAGTATTTATCATTGTACTATAAATACTAGTCCGAAAAATTTTAAAAGCTTATTTCTCTGTAAATCGATAACTGATGGATACCTTTTTCACTATATATACATACATACATACATACATACATACATACATACATACATACAAACAGGGGCGTTGCAAGAAATATATTTGGGGTGGGTGGGTGAACCAGTGTTTTTACCAACTCTCAACTATAAGCATTTAGAAATCAGAAAAATTCCTAAGTAACTGGGGGGGTGGGAGGGGGGCGGAAGGCCAATAGGAGGCTCCCAATTTTTTTAACCAAGCCTTAAGGCAACTGTATTTTTTAATGTATTTATTTGCAAGATCGTAGCCAGTCAATAATTTCGAGGGGGAGGGGGGTGGTTTGTGGGCACATCCCCCAATTGCCGGAAGCTAGAAATAATTCTAATTGATAAACAATTCTAGAAGCTATCTGAAGTGCTTTTATGGCACCATAGCTCCCTAACTGCTGAAGGCTAGGAAAATTTCTAGACATCAAACACCTTTATAAGCTCTCTGAAGTGATTTTATGGTAACACAGCCCCATAATTTGTACTTGTATCTTAATTTTTATATTGTTTGAATCACAAATAAAGCCATTTTGTTCACAAAATTTCGGGGGTTGTTTGAAGCCCCCCACCGGCGACAACCTTATTTATTTGTTCAACCCGCCTCGGTGGCGTAGTTAGCTAACGCTCTAGTCATGTTGAGCTCGACTGCTGAGAACGGGGAGATCAAGGTTCGAATCTCGGTCGGGTGAACCGGGGGTGGTTTTCCTAAATGGTTTTCCACTCTACCTCCACGTGAATGCGGGTTCACTTCCTCTATATTCAACCTTACCAATTCCTAGCACACTAGCGTAATTAGTACTTAAGCGTATAATCCGAACGGGTAATAAGACGTGGTGCTAAAATAATAAAAAATAATTTATTTGTTCACATTGGATTTTTAAAGCTACAATGCTTTTTCAGTGAAACTTGAATTATTATTTATTTCAGTTTACTTGCATCTGAGCTAAATATCCAATTGAGCTTTAATATATTTCTTTAGATATGCAGATATTGTTCAAATCGTGTATTTTAGATTAAAAAATTTAACTGACTTTATTACAGCTGTTTCTAACATTTTGTAGTTTATGACCACAACTTTTCTCTCTGCGGCCATCGCGACACTTTGATAACTTAAAAGCGTTCAAATCCTAGTTTTTAAGTTTTTTCACTGTGTATTACTACCAGCCCGGACAGTTAGACACACCAGTGAGATAGGTAAAATTTAGAGGAAATGTACACTTATTTGCTTGGAGGGATTTTAGTATAAACTACCCCTGGTCAGAATTAAAATCCTTACTTCACCTTCACCAACAAACCAAACCAAAAGAGCGTGACATTAAACCCGCATGTCCACTAATTCTTTTTTTAATTATTATAAATTGCTTATAGTAATTATTATATGCGTCTAATATGTAATAAAATCGAATCAACAAGCCCGGGATTGGGGGATGATTTTATATTATGCTAGCAGCATTACAAGGATGCCACAGTAAACAAGTCAGCAAGAAGCTATCAGAATGGAATATCCAAAAGGAACCTAAGCAGTAACTAGGTCGTTTTTAGCACTTTAACAAATTACGTTTCTATAAGAATTTCGCATCTTCTTAGAATCATTAAAATCCTTGAAAAAGTAAATATAAAGCTAAAACCTCTATATTGTGACCCCACCCAAAACACGCTGCGACCCCCAAGTTAGGAAACCAATGATTTATTATAGCACAGTTGGAAGCAATATTTAACTAGTAAGTTCCCGGATATATAAAACTCGCTCGTCACTTTATCAAAAAATTAGCAATTTGACCATGTCTGTTTAAAAACATTTTCAAGTGTAAAATAAAACAATAAAAAATTGAATTTATCGATATTTCTACAGTATTTTGATACCGGTCTACCAATTTCCTGCTTAATAACCTCATGGAAATTGCCCTAAAATATTAATACTGGTACGTCAATAAACTATTCAAAACATATTGTAATTTAGCGCGTGAGGGTGAAGGGGCTTCCCCTGACATTTTATGAAATAACTTATGGAATATTTGAAATTAGCACGCTAAACAACATGGTTATACGAAATTTCATGAAAATCGAACACTAAATAACGAATTAAAAAATGTATCCGTAATTTGCAAATGTTAATGGGTAAAAAAACTTCGTTTTTTGTTTAATGTCGTCTACTTAAATGAATGAAAAAATATTAGGGTTGTAACAATGTAACACAGTCCTATTACTCCTCTTCTCTCATTGTTGCTTTGACCCTATTTAAATTGCTTTTATGAAAGACTATTTTAATAAACAATAAAATTAGATACATCAGTTCAATTCAAACTAGTATGGATACTTGCTAGAAATATTAGTGTGTATTTCAGAAGTCAAACATTAACACTAACTTCAATGTCCTCATTTCATCAGTCAGAGCTTTCTATAAGAAAATTATAAAATGTTGCGACATTCACTGCATTTATGCCTTCAAAATTTAATAAAGCCCTAATTAAGGTATTGGCTGTACAACATATGATAATTTGAATCATAAAATTGTGACAGTCTAGCAGCCACGAAAGTCAAAACTAAAAACACTAAACCATAAATAAAACATTGGTTGACAATGCTGACACTTCAAGCATTGCTGTCTGAGTGAAATTTTGCTTCTGGGCAACTCATGTTCCCTTATGATCCGTTTCCATACCGCATTCGGCATACACTCACCGGCCGTTGTCTCTGCCTACTGACAACGGCGCTACTAGACTATTTGATTAAGATTTCTACAATCTATTAAACAAGGAATCTCTTTTAAATGTTAGACGATTTTTTGTAGGGTAGGGATCAACAGTTGGGAAATTTTAAATTTGTCTGTACAAGTCTGTGATTGAGAACTTTCATAATAGAAAGTAATGGGGTACAGAATAAACCTAGAATTTCCCAAATCCAGATCTCAAATCTCACAAAATTCCCAACTTTCAAGCTTTTAACCAACATTGGGGGGGTTGGGGGTTGCCCCCTCCGACGCCCCCGGTGCAACGTCCCTGCATACAAACACTATATATATAGGTATACATGTGCGTGCTTTAATTACCCTAATGAGTTAAGGACGATAAAGATTGAATTTAGGGGAAGTGTATCCACATTTTCGTGAAGATAGAGAGGAATAATATTTGGGAAAACCACCCTTAATATACCTGACAGGGATTCAAACCCTAATCTCACTGTCACCAGCAGTCTTATCTAAACCGAGAGTGATATTATTATTTAAAATGAATTCAAGAGTATTTATAGCACAAGTAATTTCTTTGCACTACAATATTAATTTAAGAGTCCCCATGATTTGTATTAAATATAATCGATTTTGAAGAATGCATACACTTATACAATTAATTGTGTAAGATTAGTAAAGACGGGGAGATCGAAATTATCTTTAGTACGGATAACGCTGCATCAAATATCGTATTCGTAAATTTTGAAAAATTTACGAATGCAATCAATTTTGGTAATCGTTCTCTCTTTCAAGGGGATAGTCACATAAAACCCATTTATGTTTGATTGCGATAAGTATTACTCTTGTAATCTAATTTAGCCTGTTGTAAAAATAATCATTTAATGAAAATCTTGAGAAAGTAATTGTACACACGTGTATTTTAATCTAATTTAATTAAACTTTATTTTTTACATTCCGATATCACTCATCACTGTAAGATCACATAATATGATGGAAATAATAATAAGTCTAGTCATAATCAAATAGACCAAAACGATCTTTGAAAATCTTAGGAAACTATTTAACCTAATTTAATAGATTGCATCTTAACATTTATAAAATCATTATATGGTTGTACCAACCAATCTTTAAACCATTAGAATGTATTTAACATTCATCAAAACACTAATTATAATATTTCCTTAAAGTCACAAATATATATTATTAAACATAACAATCATAAATATATTATTAGGGATTTACCTAACACTTATAAATATAATATGACGGTACTACTTAAAAATCATCTAAATATATTGAAAAATTTCCTATTAGTAAAACAGTATGTTATTATTGTGCTATATAACAGCCATTAACATATTATTAGAGTGCTTCTTAACAATCATAAACATATTACTACACCCAATATCATTGTTGAGGGAACTGCAAGTCTTATGGAAAAAATCTTTATCTTCGTTCGCTCTCATTTAACTGTTGCCAAATCTTCTCGCTCTCAGAACGTTGGGAGGTGGTGTGCTGGGGAAAGAAGGCGCTACTAGCAACCTCGACTAACCAGCGTTGCGAAACTTGTCTTATATTTGAGGGGAAATTGACTACATAAAAACGAAAGAATGACAACGTTGTTTCCCAATAGTAATCATGCGGTTCCCTCAACGATGATAACCAGTGTATATTGAGTGATGGCCAATATACATAAACACATAATTAGAGTGATGCCTACCAATGATAAATACATTAAAAGAGTGATGCCTAGCAATCATAAATACATTATAAGAGTGATGCCAAACAATCATAAATACATAATTAGAGTGATGCCAAACAATCATAAATACATTAAAAGAAAGATGCCTAGCAATCATAAATACATTATTAGAGTGATGCCAAACAATCATAAATACATTAAAAAGAAAGATGCCTAGCAATCATAAATACATTATTAGAGTGATGCCTAACAATCATAAATACATTATTAGAGTGATGCCAAACAATCATAAATACATTATTATTAAACTGCTTTCTAGCAATCTTAAATTCATTATTAGAGTAATGTCTAACACTCTTAGATACATTATTAGAGTGCTACCTAACAATCATAAAGAGATTATTAGAGAAATGAAGTTAGAACTTCCAAACGCTTATGAAAGCGTTTTATACAATGATATGAAATCAGCAAAACCACAAATACATTGTAATCAGTTTAATATCTGCCCGATATTCCCAAGTGAGATTTGAATAAGAATGACTTACGCCACTGTTGTATGCTTCGTGACGTCACCAGGGGGCCAGACCAAGAGTTCACAGATAGAAGCTGCTTATAACTCAGAGAGAGACTTCTATTCAAGTGGTTTTTATTAAAGTGCGTGTGAATTGCTGCCGCTCCCAGGAAATACCAATACACCGGAGGGTGACAAAACCCAGTTGTCCTTCGAGTTGTCCCCGCCAGGATAGCACAGGCTCGCAAAGGTACAAACACCAATACGTAACAAACTCCGAAGAAATTTCTAAGTGCAAAATGTGGAAGGACTCTGAATAAATGTGTAAGAGAGGCTGCCGGACTTCAGGAGTAGTTCAGATTATTATTGTAGCTTGTAGCTAATTGTAATGTATCGGGACTCATTTATGTTTCGAGCGTTAACAAGGGGCCATACATGTATTACGTAACACCATTTTAGGCCTTTTTTTAAAATCCCCCTCCCCCTTTATCACATGCTTTGGCAACCCCCCACGTAACGCTTCCAGTTTCAACTATAAAAAAGTACCTTGTTCTCATGTCATTTTCGAATGGGCTTTTTTTTTTAAGTAGACTAGTTATTTTCACGTCAGAACTTTAAAATAAGTAGGATTTTGAATAAGGGATGCAATTTCTAGTCAAACCGTTGTATATATATGTACAAAAAACACAATTTTAAAAGTGTGAAAAAGCTTAAGTTTATACATGACTACAATAGATCGTTTTTTAAGCATATTCGTTACTCTATGCTAGCCTCCTCCCCCATGTCACGCAGCGTAGCGCTATGATGGACCCCTCCCCCCCACCCCTCAAGTGCTTTGTGCTACGTAATACATGTATGGACCGCAATACTAATTTATGTTATGCTGATTGCAGCTTTGGGGAAAATCTATTTAAACCATGATTGCACACAATACATTGTGATACAACATTTGTTGCCCCGCATTGATGTCTGCTGTGTCAAAACACATAACTAATCAATTATAGTCTGTCGTTGAAGAGGAGGTTTGAGTTCAAATCTCAGCTGGGGGTACAGAGGGTGGTTTACATACAATTTTTCCACTCTCCCCCCTAAGCAAATGAGGGTTCTCTTCATCTCTAAAACTTACCTTACACACCGCTATCCCATTAGTATAATTAGATGCGTTTATTCCGGATGAGTAGTGAAACGCTAGACAAAAATAGAAGTTATATTGATTATATATAAATTAGGTTAGTTATTTACACTCCAAACTAATTTTACAAAATAATCACGTTTTAAACTAGAGAGATCTGGTAAGCTATAATATTTAAAATGTGACACCTTAGCTAAAAAAATTATTTGGTGAAATGTTGATTTGTTACAATTTAAACTTGTTTTAAAAGATTATTAAGAATTAGGTTAGAGCTCAATTTGATAGTGGATTACTAATAAATGGAATCAAAATCATTTAAAAATAGAATGACAGTAATTAAGGTAAGTTGTAAACATAGAACATGTTAAAATTGTTCCAGGTTATATATTAAAACTGAGTTGACCTGGTGGTCTAGGGGTAAGGTGTCAGTCTTCTGTTTTGAGGGTCCAGGGTTCAAACCTTGGTCCCGGCACAGACTTATCTGATTGCCGAACCCATCCTTCACCTCTGACAAGACGTGTATTAATCACAACTTGTGAATGTGAGGAATGCCAGGACTCCACCGTGGTTCGGATTCCACGTTAAACTGTAGGTACTCCATTTCATCTCACAATCACCCTACCACTACACATTAGCGTGAGTGCGTATCAGCCGAACGGGTAGTAAGACGCGCTGCTAATAATAATAATAATAATAATAATATATATTAAAAATAAAGTAGTCGTTACATAAATTATTATAATATATTGACTTCATAACCATCGCTGCCATTGGTGGGCAACATGGACATAGGTGATATTCTCGTCTTGCCCGGTTTGCCGGTGATAAATGTCCAGGTTTGATTCACTTCCAGGCGTATTGATGTGTTTTTTCCTCAAAGGCTTTCCATCTTCCCTCAATGCAAATTGGGGCACATTCCCTCTAATTTTTTATCTTACTCATCGATACCTTATTAGTATATTTTTTTAGTACTACGTCTTACTATCAATTTGAATAAAACGCTAACTAAGCTAATAGGTTAGGGATTAGAAAGGTTGAATTTAGGAGAAATGTACCGGCATTTTTGTCGAGAGAGTGGGAAATCATTTTGGAAAAAAACCCACCCTTAATACACCTGACTGGGATCCAACCACGATCTCCCCGTCATCGGCGGTCTAGTCTATTGTGAGTAACACCTTAGACCATGGGGCCACCTAAGCAGGTTATTTGTGTAACTAAATGCAACCAGAATAGTGAATTAAGACGTGGTGTAAAAATTAGTAATAAACTAGATCTATTAGTTTTAAAAACTGAACCTTAGTAAAATGTAAATATCTGTGTGATTGTAAAAGTAACATGATTGTTCAATCTTTGTCCTGAGCTTCTAATATAGAATACAATAAGAGAAGGCCAAAATTAACCAAATACTGTCAACTAGGAGGCTGGAAATGGCTGGAAGACATTATGAGAATAATAACAGAGCAACTCGGCAACAGGATTATCAGGGAGAGAATGCAAATGATCAAAAGGAAGGAAACTACCTAGGAAGGGATACTGGACTCTATTGTAAGAGAAGTAAATACACACAGGAATGGCCAGGAGCATACGGTTGCGACAAATCGACCATCTGAGAGAGAGAGAGAGAGAGATAAAACACCTCGCGACTATTACAATAGTAACCATCGCAACAGTAGTAATAACCATGGATGGACTGGTAACAATCAAAATCACCAACACCAAGGAACTCGATGGGACAAACGGGTACAAAATGGACAAGGAAATGTGAACCAAGACATCGAATGAATAGGATCTAGAAATGCCTAGCTGGAGAAACCAAGATGGCCGTTTCTAACAGATTAAAAAGAAGGGAAGACGAGCATTTGAAGGCCCACACTTATCTGCACATATACATTTTATTATTATTATTTTTACTAAGCACCATGTCTTACTACCCGTTCGGGTTATACGCTTAAGTACTAATTACTCTAATGGGTTAGGAATTGGGAAGGTTGAATATAGAGGAAGTTAACCCGCATTTGCGTGGAGGGAGAGTGGAAAATCATTTAGGAAAAACCACCCCCAGTTCACCCGACCGAGATTCGAACCTCGATCTCCCCGTCCTCGGCAGTCGAGCTCAACACGACTAGCACGTTAGCTAACTACGCCATCGAGGCGGGTTTGACGATTATTGAAAGGATCTATCACCATGCGTTTTGAGAGCGGTCGGTTTCTAATGCGATTTATTTCTAAATGATTAGTAAATAAACTATTACATTTGTTTGAATTAGCTTATCATATATGTAAATAAACATTAATTTAACTGGTTTATAGTTTATTAATATTCATCTCACATATTTAAACTTAGGTTTAAAAAAATTATTTGAAGTACACTGAATGCAACAAAATGAGTTGTAATTAAAATTTGGTTAGACTTACTTTAAAACTATTTTCATTACACTACAAACATTATATTTATCTATCATATATATAATTTAGTGCTAAATATAATTTAAATATTTGTAATCACCTTCGATTAAATTAGATTTACAAAATCGTATTAAATTAGTTTAATTTTTTTATATATAAATGGCATCTCGTGATGTGTAAATTATATATTTTAACAATGTATAGCATGTAGCTCAATAATGTAATATTTTTACTACTAAACGATAACTTTAAATAAATATGTGGATATCATGGATCCTGTTATTATTTTAACTTGACCTGTGGGTCATGGGTCGCCCAAGCCGCACCGTGTGAGCCGCAAGTATTTTATGTAGGATATCGTGGTACGGTATTGGTTAAATACACGATCGAAAACGCTAACAAAACTTGTGGAGCGAAATCTCCTGTCGGGCGCCTCCCCAGGTGGCGGGGAGGGGGATGCCTGCCCCCGCTGGGGCTCTCGCCGATCTGGGGACTATTAGATCCAGAGTGAGGTGGGACACCCATCGGGGCAGGGTACCGGGGGCGTAACATACCCGGGGCGGACAGACTAGTAGGATAGGTATATGAAAGAAGGGTAATCAGGACTTTTAGATTCAAGTGTTTATTCTACATTTATTATTGTATTTTTAAAAAAGAAAAAGAACATAGCTAAAAGATGTAGTGTTAATTCAAGGTGTAGATCTAGATCCCGAGCTACATGCTAGGAATCGGGATAAATAGTGTAAATAAATAAATAACAAAACTTGACTATTGAGAACACACTAAATAAATACACTAAATTAGTTAAAATTCAACTGTGTTATTTAAAAAGTAATGACCAACATTGTAAATTAATAAACAAATAAGATCCGCTTCAGTGGCCGATTGGACAAAGGCGTAACTCTCGTGTTAGACTGGCCTGCTGAATACGGGATGATCGGGTCTAACGAGGGTGGGTTTTTTTCTAAATGGTTTCACACTCTCCCTTCAATGCAAATTCTGGTAGGTTACCTATAAAATGTTTCCTTCCTCACTCTGAAACATCCTTGCTCTGTCTCTATCAATCAAATTCTAAATAAGGTCAAGGATAGTTACATAACATAGAAAACAGGTTAAATGAAAAATAGTTTAATGTTAACAAGTTTTGCGGTTACAATACATGGTAGTTTACAAGTTATAAGAATATTTTCGTCTGTCATACAAAGTTAACAAGATGTGGTAATTGTCACCTCAGTAAGATTTGAGGACTGTGATTACATAGCATTAAAAAGATTAAAGTGTTTTAAAAGGTATTAAAATGGATATTAAAA
Organism: Timema genevievae; assembly: GCA_902155825.1. Classification (NCBI taxonomy): domain Eukaryota; kingdom Metazoa; phylum Arthropoda; class Insecta; order Phasmatodea; family Timematidae; genus Timema; species Timema genevievae. The sequence goes on from CABFWO010000106.1 coordinate 62,304, forward strand.
AATTGTTAAGTAATAGTACAATGCTATGATGGGGCTGGAGTAATGTCTGTAGAAATAAATAGTACTCAGAAACTTGTTAGCGACACATTTCCAAGCGCATTGTCTGTTCATTGTATATATCATGTCCTTAACCTTGTTTTAACTCTGGCAGTAAATAATATTAGTGAGTTTAAGGTTTTTTTTAGTTCATTTAGTGGACTTGCATAATTTTTACCCCATTATAGCAAGTGAACTTCATTATTAGATAAAATTGTTAGAAAAAGACTAACCAGTGTTGCACTAACTGGGCGGAACTGTAGTGAAAGACTTGTACATACTGTGCTTAACTATCGGGAAAGTCTAATAAAAAGTTTGAAACAATAATAGAGTATCCACAAGAAAGGGATAGTGAAATTATTTCTGTAGCTAAAGGGTTCGTACACTTTGTAAACGATATTCAGAGTATGTATTTGCTAATTTTATTCACCCAGATTATTGACCACGCTGAGCATATTTCCAAAGTTTCACAAACAAAACAAATGGACATCGTTTTCTGTAAAATTGAGGTTTAAGAAACTAGAAACAGCTTGTCAAATCTTGTCAGCTTATCAAAATTGTCAGCTTTAGGGGAGGCGGAATTGGGCTGGGAGACACAGGAGGAATTTCTTCTCACTTGTTAAAATAAAGGGGTGTAAGATATATAGTAAATGTAAATCACGGAACAGAAGGGTGCCCAAACCCACAATTATCATTAAAAAACCTTCAAATAGCTTCTTGAAGCATATAATTTTTTTTAAATTTTCTAAGAATTTCGGTTACGAGAAGCTACTTTTGTAATGGCAAAAGACAAGCTCTTCATTTTCCCTTTCATCCATTCTATGAAATTCACATAGCATGTTGTGCAGCATATATGTAAGGTCCAACACTTATTTTTATCTCTGAGATGACACCCGAAATAAAAATAATAATCTCTCTTCACTGTATTGTTATATACCCACGCTGAGACTCCAGTGTGAACCGCCTACCTATGTAACCAACATTATATGATGCGTTGACCCATGCCTGAAGTTTTTCTCCATCGTGATATCACAAGTATGAAATCACGATTTCACAAATACAATGAGACACGAACAATACCACTACCTATCTCAAAATAATACTGAGTATCACTAACACTCAATTTTGTGCTTTTACAATCATACCCACATCTATCTCTGAAGGTGGCGCCTACCCTCCATAATGCAAAATCAGGTAATGTAGCTCGTATCGAACACCCGCTCAAGGTCACATTTACCTAGGTATTAAGTGCAGTTTGTGGTAGTTCACTTATGAAAATAAACAACAAACATAAAATCATATCTCACCTTTAGTAAGCAAAAGTCAGAGGACAAATTTTAATGAAAGAAAATTATGTAAGTTTTTATGTTTTTGTATACATTAAAACAAATTGTAAATTTCACACAAAATATGACGTGATGAAACTTTTTCAACTATGTAGCTGATATATACTCACAATGATACATAAAAAACACTTGATTTCATCCATGTTACCAAAACTTGTTGACTAGTGTTACATGCAATCTTTCAAATACTTGATAATATTCACGCTTTTAGTTAACAAATTTTGAGGAACTTCGACTATTAAATTTTGGCATTAAAATTACTAACAATCAAAAACTATCTATATCATCACATATCTGCATGATCTAATATACAATAAAACTAAAGTATAATTATTTGAATAGAACATACTAAAAGGATTACTTAGATTACTATAACATTTAAAATAAATAGTTTTCAACTAAAATAAAAAAATGAAACAGTCACTTATTAAAAAAGATAAGTTAGTTAAATAGTTTTTTTGTTTGCACCTATACTGGTGCTCAAATAACCTAGCTTGATTATCACCACTTCTTACTACCTGTTCAGTTTATACGCATATAATTTATGATAATTACTATAATGGAACAGGGATGGGGAAGAAATTATTTTAGAGGTAATCTATCCGCATTTGCGTGAAAGGAGAGTAGAAAAACATTTAAGAAAACACCACCCTCAGTAGACCTGACTGGGATTCAAGCCCTGATCTCCTCGTCTTCAGCAGGCTAGTCTAACATGAGAATGACGACTTAGACCATTCGGTCACTGAAGAGGGTTTTAAATAGGCCAAGGCATCAAGTTTGCAATAGATTGTTCTACCTGTGATGGGTAAATCTAGCTTCGAGTCTTACTGGCGTTTGTTTTCCAAATGTGATTATCACTAATGGTTTTTCTCGTCTCATCTCTACTCTAATGAAGATGCTTATCTTTCAAGTCAATTTCTCTAATAGCTCTGATAAAGTCATTAATAAATTTGCTGTACCCCATTATAATTCTAAAACTATTTCTATGTTCCGTAATATTCAATTTACGATGGCAAAAGATTGAAAAATAAGTATGTAAATTGTTCTAGGTTCAACAATAGCACAACACCCTGAAATAGTCTTAGATAAAATAGCATGTCCTATTATAAAAACAAAACATGAGATTTAAATATAGTACAAGAAAAGTATTTAATTTATGGTTAAGTTTTTAAATAAATACCCGCCTCGGTGGCGTAGTTGGCTAACGCGCTAGTCGTGTTTAGCTCGACTGCCGAGGACGGGGAGATCGAGGTTCGAATCTCGGTCGGGTGAACTGGGGGTGGTTTTTCCTAAATGGTTTTCCACTCTCCCTCCACGCAAATGCGGGTTCACTTCCTCTAAATTCAACCTTCCCAATTCCTAATCCATTAGCGTAATTAGTACTTAAGCGTATAACCCGAACGGGTAGTAAGACACGGTGCTAAATAATAATAATAATAATAATAATAATTTAAATAAATATTTAAAAATGTATCTAAATAAAGTTTGGTTTCTTCTTGGTTCTCTTATATAACATAGCTTTTGAAGTAGAGATTATTTTCGGCTACCTGTGTCAGTTATTTTATTAAACTTAATTCCCATTTCTCGCAAATGAATCAAACATATTTACCTACGCTAATCAATGTTTTAATTCATTGTTTGGATAGATATACAAATTAAAAAGGATCACTTGAAATATTATTAAGATAAAGCTAAAATTTTATAATAGCTCCTGGATATTGGTTATATACGATCTTGATGGGTTTATATTTTTGTCTTTGGAAATCTTCATCGAAAGATTTATTTTAATTTTTTCAGCTACGTGGACAGTTTTTATATCGTTATATGAAATATATTGTTGTGAATATTCTAAAAATATTACGATTTTATTCAGAAGAAATTTTTGAAAATGAAAAACACATTTTTTTGCTGCAAAAATTGATAACATTTTGATATATATATTATTAGTATTATTTAATAGGTACTTATATTATATATCAAAAATGACAAATGCGAAGATTATATGACTTGACGTATGAATAAATGACGAATGAAAAGTAGATCTAGTAATGTTTATAGTTTATGAATGCCTTTCCATAAAAAATTTGGACCAAGCCTACATCGGTGGGCACGTGGACTAAATGCCAGGCTCATATAGGTGTGTTTGTAAGTAATTTAAAGGTCAGGGCTTGCATCCCGGCTAGGTTTACAAAGTAGATTTTCCTAATTGGCTTTCTACTCTCCCTCAACTCAAGGGTGAGTAGGGCCTATATTTTCCCCGCAAATACGAATACACTTTCTCTAAATTCTACCTTCCTCACCCTAACACAATGGAGTAGTTAAATAACATATATCCCGAATGGGTGGTAAGTCGTGGGGGGAAATATAGTTATATTTATATATATCACAGCTCTAAGCATTTGATCAGATCGACGGGAGCTCCTAACCGCATCTCTCTGAGAGTAAACAATCAAACGCACTTAACACTTTCTTCCACGGAAGTCTGGAATGGTAATATACCCCCTGAGGACATCAAATAAAACCACTGAGAACCTAAGCCCGGGTAGACGAGACCTTTTGTGAATGAGTGTGTGGTTGGGGAAGGTCAAATAAGAGGTGATGGGGAGGGGGGAGCGGTCTTTATGATCAAGGGGTAGGGGGTCATGTCTCCTGTCCAACCATGCTCTCTCCCTTCTCTATCTAAAATTTAATAAATATCTCTTAGAGTAAATAATTATTTATATCGTTGGACCACTTCTTTAAACACCCATATTGGTAATTTGTATGTAATAATTTGATTCTGGAACAGAAGCATGTTTTCATCTGCCCTTTTATATAAAATCATTAATTCATACTACTGATCTACCTGCAATCACTCCTTTACATAACCATGACAAGACAATAACTAGTTCATTTCACTTCGTCAGACAACTATGATTCTTACTCAAATTAAATTTGTTTGAAACCCCCCTCATGTACGTACATCCAATTATCATAATTACTTGAATATCTTAACTCTCAGTTCCCCTGCAACTATATATGTTTTAGTTTATTTTTTGAGAAACTTCACTCGTTACTTCCTTACACTCAACAGGCCTACCATATAAACTAGCTCCTATTATCCTTTATTAAATTACAATGTCCTCTCTTAAATCTTTTTAAAATCAAATCTTTCAACAAATGCAATAACCCGGGAACAAGATCAAGTGGGACACAATTTTGTATGACCATTTCTCGTTTTGTGTGTGTGTGTCCTGATCACTGCTGAAGTGTGTTTAATATAGTAAGGTACATTCTGTATACTCTTTATAATATTGTATTCACACAATCCTTACCCTCAATCCTTATGGAAATACTACTTTTATATACTATTCAGAATATTGTATTCACACACTCCTTACCCTCAATCCTTATGGAAATACTACTTTTATATACTATTCAGAATATTGTATTTACACACTGCTGAACCTCAATCCTTATGGAAATACTACTTTTATATACTATTCAGAATGTTTTATTTACACACTCCTTACCCTCAATCCTTATGGAAATAACTACTTTTATATACTATTCAGAATATTGTATTCACACACTCCTTACCCTCAATCCTTATGGAAATAATACTTTTATATACTATTCAGAATATTGTTTTTGCATACTCCTTACCCTCAATCCTTATGGAAATACCACCCTTACATACTATTCAGAATATTATATCTACACACATATTAACCTAAACCCATCTGGAAATACCACCCTTATATACTATTCAGAATATTGTATTCACACACTCCTTAGCCTCAATCCTTATGGAAATACTATCCTTATATACTATTCAGAATATTTTATTCCCCACTCCTCACCTTCAATTTCCCCAAACTGTGTCTATTACATCCTCATAGACATATTGTATCCCGCAAGCATATTGAACTTATTGTTTTAAAATCAAACTCTTCTTACTCACCTTGAGATAGCCGTTTTTCTTTCTGTTCCACCATCCGACTAGCACTACCTACTCAATTCTGAAGAACTAAGATTTTATACTGTATGACTTTAGATTCAAGCCAACAAAGCACCCAATATTTCTAACAAGGGCAACGTAGGAAGGTAAATATTTTATATATATTTTTATTTACCAAAGTTTAAAGCTATTTTAAAACTGTATGAGTATACTGCCAGGAGTAATCTGCAGCTTCCACTATTGATACGGTATAAATGCCTATAAAATAAAAATAAAATTATAGTTAAATATAATCTATGCAAGCCTAAGCAAATGTGTGTATTCTCTAAAATGTCCTTATCAGCGTGTTATTCTTGTTCCAAGTTGATCATCGTTTAAAATATAAAACAGTACATTAATCTACACTTATAAAAAATGTGTGTGGTGATCCTCTACTAGAAGAATCACACTTTAAATATAACAAATTGAAATCGAAATAAAATTTTGACAAAATGTGTTGAGTAAAAGCAACAAATTTTTGGAGGAAATAATGCGACAAAGAAAAAAAATACTGGGTAAATGAATTATTTTTCAATAAGAAATATTTTGGGGCCCATATTGAAATATTCTGAGATATTTCCCCTTGACAATGTTATTTTTGGTTTTGGTTTTAATTTTTAGTATTAACCAGCACTTTTTGAACCAACATTGGTTTTATCATCACATGAATTACAAACTAGTTTAATCATAGTATAGGCACGACCCTCAATCTACTTGACATTTATTCATTACCAGTAGTGCGGAAGCCCCGATTTTATCAATTGTATATATTTTTTGCCATAACTGGAATTGAACATGGGAATATTAGTAGAGTCGTTAGTCAAGGTACTATTTACTAATTTAGTCTAGGTAGAGTCCTTTACTCTGTAAATAAATCAGCTGTTGGCTTACTAAAAACTAAGAATTAATAGCCAGAGCTATTATTTATGCTTATTAGTGGGGATTACTCCACCTAGATATCATATTCTGAAAATTGAAAAATGACACCTGTAAGTCCATCATAGACTCTGCCTTAAAATATGAGTGAAGAATGACCGTGGGCACGGGACGAATCCTGGATAGCTCAGTGGTTAGAGCATTGGCGTACTAAGCCAGAGGTCCCGGGTTTTATTCCCGTGTCCAGGTGTCATTTTTCAATTTTCAGAATATGGTTACTAAAAACTGTTAAAGTAAATTTATTTTTTAAACAAACACTTATTTGAATTAAACCGTTAATTAAAGTTATCGTAAAATGTAAGGGCAAGCTTGTATGTTACTAACGGAATCCCCATTCATCGCACGGGATATTGTGTTATTACTAATTTTCGGATGAAAATGAGGAATTTTTATTTGAAGCTTAATGGCTTGGACCCGAGAAACACCGCGAGGAGGTGACCATGTATCGTTTCTCAAGGGGAGTTTTATTTTCGGTAGACCCCCTTGCCTACTGCCTGGGGCGTTATCAGCTGAGTGCGGCTGGACCCCTCCCACCACCCCCACCTCAACACAAACCCCCCTGGGCCGGGCCCTCTCACTCACACAGACACTACAAAATTCAGCAAAATATAAACTACACACTTCTACCGTCTCTTGGAGTTGCATATTAAAACGTAATTACATATTTTAATGAATTGTCTGTATTCATTTTTCCCCACCCCTTAGAAGGGTTAAAAATATTAGCTGTATTTTTTTGAAGGCATTATTAGAAAAAAACTTATAGGATTAAACGCTTAAAAAGAGTTTATAAAGCAATATTGTTGATCAGGGTAGTTACCCCGATTTCACCCCCTTAATCACAAAACATCGGAATAAAACATCTTTACATTTCCTAATTAGCTTATAAGGAACACCTGTGCCAAATTTCAACCCTATAGCTTCATAGGAAGTGTGAGAATTAGTGATGAGTGAGTGAGTAAAATAGTCAGGGCTTTCGCTTTTTATATATAGAGATTTATTTTATTTGATTAAGATATTTTACCATATTTATGATAATAGATTTAAAAACTAAATATATATGTTGCTTCAAAATAGTGATTGTAGATACAATAAATAAAAGGTCACAATATGTAATTATTCACAACCTAAAAATATAGTTTTTAGCAACAGCTCCAAAATATCTATTTTAATATCACTTTTACCTAATAAAGTTACCAATCAGTACTTAGGAAAATGTTTAACAATGCTAACTACCAATATGAAAAAAATAATAACTAAATAAAGATTGGATGCTAAAATCGTTGGCAAAATGTTATACCCCTAAAATTGAAATTACAGATTTTTGTATCCATTTTCATAAGGTGTATGTTAAAAAGTACCGTATATAATATTACAATTATACATACGTACGCTATGAAAAGTCTACGGTTCCCCAAAAAATTACCTAATGTAATGTTTAACTAATTAATATATATTTTTATTACACTTGTAAAACATTTGAGATATTTAAGAAAAATAATCCTATTTATCTTTTATGATGACTATAGCAAAATAATAATTCCAAAATTAGGAGTTTCCAAATTTTGGAAAAATGTCGGTTTTGAGAAGATTTTTTGCTCTTAAAAAGCATAGATGATAAGACAGATTTTAGAGGAAATGTACTTGTATGTGTGGGGAGAATGATGAGTCATTTATGGGGGGGAAAAAACTTCACCATACCCAACCGTCATTTGGAAATCCAGTAGATTGCTAGAATGAAACCTTTCGATATGGGTGGTCGCACTTCAAAGCTGCTCCACAGCACCAAAGTGAGGGAATATATGTTAACATGAATAGGACTTAAAGTTTTGTATAGGTAACACAAAACTAGTTGTCAACATGGAGGTTTCCCAGTCGTCGGACATTACCAACGTTGGCCCACAGCTTGAATATGAATTGAAAGTTATACAGGCAGGCATTAAATGACTGCCAGTTTGTACTAAATAGGGAGTTCTCTCCTTCATCCAGTTGAATACATCTCACCTACCATCATTAAGCCATTAATAACCTTGTTCTAACATCGTTATAAACCCAACCTAGGTCAGTGGTGAAGAAGCGTGTATGTATCCAGTGTTACCAAGGAAACAATCTAAAATGAGAGGATATATTTTTTTTTAATATTCAAAGTCAATTTCCTCCAATACCTATTTATTACGATCTATTTTAATTTTAATTTTGAATAATTTGTTTAAATTAATTTATTGACAAGGAGCTACCTCTATTTTAATTGGGTTTTTCAGTGAATCTTTTTTACATTTTAAGATCTAAAAATAAAAAAAATAAAATAAAACACTGTATAGATCAGGGATGGGCAAACTATTACCCACCAGCGTGCTCAATCCAGCCAGTGGGATAAATAATTATTTAATTATGTTACGTTGTAAAGCAGGCTTTTTTAAACACAACAAAATTGGATTTAAAAAAAACCTATGCTCAAATCATTATTTACAAACTTGGTCAATCATGACCAAAAATATATGGCTATATTTGAATCTTCATATTCACGCTAAGAATTGTTTTAAGCCATAAAACCTTGGAAAAGTGATCTTATAAACTTACTGATTATAATTCAGCTTTTCTCTTGAGAATCACCTCCTCACAATTTCTTTAGTCTCACATCCCATCATAGAAACCTTCTGAACGATCTTAAAAACATACCTAGCCACTAATATATTTAAGATTGTCTGGCAATATCATTGCAATTAAACTTATTCAGTATATTTCATGTGTTTATAATTTTTTTTAATGAATTATGAAGAAAAATTAATGAATAAAAGTCTTTGGTCTGCCAAACTTTTTTTTTATTCAGCCCTTTTGTAAATAAGTTTGCACATCCCTGGTATTGATAATATATCTAAACATATTTTGTGTGTAGATATCTGATAGCCTTTTTAGAAATATATCTTCTCACCACTGACATAGGGTAGAGGATTGTTAGAGCTAGTGCCGTTCTGGAAACGGAAGGTCTATTCTAGTATCCATGTTTCTAAAATCCAAGCCTGTCAGTGCAAGCAATCGATTGCCGAGCAATTTGCTACTCGCGCTTTGCAAACAAAAGAGCGGCGATAAATCTGGTGCTGCTAATGAACTTCACACTGAACTCGGCCATAACACAGAACCTTCCATGGGAAATTATTCCGCTGTTCTCTCCAAGCAAAGGAATGGTCATCGTATATCATTGACCACGGAGACTACATTATAGGGCCGCAGGTCCCTAATTCTATACCCCGGGAGACCTTCCTAACTGGCCACGTGGAATATACGTCAAGCTTTTCTAATCCGGTTTGCCGGTTATAGGTGGAGATGGGGGTTGATTTCCGTCCTGGTGTACTGATGATAACTTCTCCCTAATTATTTTCCACTTTCCCTTAACGGATTTTCGTTTTATTCTTTTATTTGAGGTATTTAACGTACACTTTCTGAATCGACTGATTATATCAGCAAATAACTTATAAACTAACTTAAATATAGAAAATATACAACCCCCAGCCATCACTGTTAATTCATTGTTGTGAAAGGGGAAACCCACATTTCACCAATAATAACTTTTTCGGCCATGATAGGAATTGAACCCGAGACCCTTAGCTCAGTATAAAAACACGCTACCGATTGATCTAAGCTAAGGTGTGGGACTTATCGGAAATGAATGTAGGCCTACTTTTCTTCTAAATTATGTTATCTCAGGGCTTATCCAATGGGTGGGCCTGTGCAGTAATTAAAAAATTAAACCGATTAAATCTATGTTATACGCACTGCTAATAATTGTATTGTCACGTAATATTTCACTAGCCAGTGTCTTCGCATGTCAATCACTATCAATAGTTGATTTATATTTTTAACACATAATTTAACTAAAACTAATTAAGAAAAAACATAAATAAAAGATAAACTTGTATGTTTTTTCCATTCAAATTTTCTAATTAATTTATACATTACTCTCAAATCTACTATCATATTTTAAAGAATTTTTCCGTAAGAATTTCCAGAGGGGAAATCTCCCCCCACCCATGAATGCACCCCCCTTATGAAAATCTTGGCTGCACCTCCCTCCCCCCCATGAAAATCGTGGCCGCACCTCACCCCCTCACGAAACTCCTGGACATGCCTCACCCCCTCAAGAAAATCATGTCCGAGGCCCTCTCCCTTTTCATGAAAATCCTGGATCCGACTCCTGTGTTATCTTATGAACAGATGGGTTTCAAGATGGTGCGACATATATACTTGAAATATATTGAAACATTTGAAAACGTTATTAGTTTTTCTGGGGAGGGACGCGAGTGCCGGTAACGTTTTAATCAAGTCAAAGGTTTGACATATCTTGCGCCAAACTACAATATTCGTTAATTTGTGCCTCCTACCCTCTCCCCCGTATCCCCCACCCTTTCACCAGGACAAATATTATTTAAGTTTGAAACATAAAGAATCATCCATCTTTTCTTTGGTAGAAGAAGTTTCTAAAAAAGTTGGTAACCGTCAGAGACTGAACAAGAAAACATCTAGGGATAAATTCTCTCTCTCTTTTTTTTTTTTTTT
>CABFWO010000106.1:73294-89602 GCA_902155825.1 Timema genevievae
TTTTTTTTTTTTTTGCGAAACACACCTTTGAGAAGGTAGAAATGAGTAAGGTATAATATAGAGTAAATGAACCGGATTTTGTGTGGGAAGATAACGGTTAACACTTCAGGAAAACACTCTCAGTACATCCGACCAGAATTCGGTTACTGACCCCATCAGCAGCAGTCTAGTCTAATGCGAGAATGACACCATTGACATTGCGACCACTGATGTATTTAGATTTTTTTTAACCACCGCGTCTTACTACTTGTTTAAGTTATAAGCATCTGTACCTATTATGCTAGGGATGAGGAATGTTGAATTTAGAGAAAGTGTGTCCACGTTTGTGTGGATGAAAAGTGAAACACCCTTTAGGAAAAAACACCCTCATTACACCTGACCAGGATTCAAGCCCCGATCTCCCCGTCATTGGTAGTATAGTTATTACGATAGTGATGCCTTGGGAGTTAGAATATGCGGCCATCGAAGCGGGTTTCGAATTGTTCTTCACAAAACACTACAGATCAGTTGCATGTGTATAACTGAGGCGATATTTACTACCTTTTTGAAGTTGTCAATGGATATTCTGTGTTTATTATTATTATTATTTATTAGCTTATTAGCACCGCGTATTACTACCCGTTCGGGTTATACGCATTCTGTGCTTATTGTTAGTAATGTAATGTAATTATTAAGAACAATTTTAACTATAAAATACAAGGATAGTATTTTCGAAACTAGGATAAAATATAGGTGGGGAGTGCATGCTATTACTTTGTCAATGAGTTGTTAACATCTCATTTGTTGTCAAGAAATGCAAAACCATGAATAAGCAGAAAAATGTTACCGGTTTTTATTGATAGTTGTGAAACATGATCTCTTACCTTAAATGACTAAAATAGATATAGGATGTTTAAAAACAAGGTACTTATGAATATATTTGGTCCAAACAGGAATGTCGATACTGGGGAATGGAGAAGAATACATATTGATATTCTACATACCATATACTTATCACAAGACGTCGATAGGATGATCAAGTCTCGAAGATTACGTTGGGCAGGATATGCAACGCAAATGGGAGATTATAGAACGATGCTCGTAATATTGACTGGCAAACCCAATGGGGAAATACCATTGGGAGCAGCTATTCTCAGGTTGGAGTATAACATTAGGATAGATCTGTGAGAGATAGGGTGTGATGAGGTGGACTGAATAGCTCAATTTAGGGATAGGTGGCGTACTTTTGTAAGTGTGGCAATAATTTTTTAAGTTCTTAATGTCATAAAATAATATGTAACTAATGTTATTATTTTATTTTGGGAAATAAGTTCAATACAGTAACTAAATCATTGGTCATTTGAGTTAATCTATCAAGGAGCCAATGTTTTTTTATTAATATCGAAGATGTCTTCATTACCTGCAACCACTATAGAGAAAATATAAAACATAAATATAAAATTGGCCTAAATGGAATACTACACAAATATTATTGAAATAAATATGTCCACGCTAGCTTCTTTCAAGATATAACTTGTAAACTGGTTAAAGGCTACAACGGAATAGTAAGAACAACTGTTTCCAGCCTGTGGTTGGGACAGTTTAGTATAATATAACCACAAGCATCTAGCTAGTCACGTGATACATCATTGGTGCCTTAAACCAAAGACTAAAACTTAACAATAACATAGTATAGCCAATGAGCTTTTTGGAGAAACGATTATACTTTTAGTGATTTTACTAAAAGTAATGAAATATAGGCCTATATTTTAACTCACTAGCATTCAATTAAAAAAAATTCTAGAATAAAACAATATTATACCAATTTTATTTGTGTCGGTGTATTTAAATGTTTTATTACTATATACGAATGTGTTATTTAAGTAAGTGGTATTTTATCTCTAGTGAACTTAATTGGTGCCATTAAACATTAGGAGTAGGCCTATTTGGACTAATTAAAACCGATAACTTAAAGGAAAAGCAATTTACCAAATCGATAAAAATCTACGTTACTACCTCTTTATAAATGTAGAGCAATTAAAATTTGGTTTTTAGTTTGAAACACATTGTAACCAAATGTCCTTGATTTGACTGGTTGAGCTTAAGGTTGTTTGTTTTTATTCGTTGCAACCTCATTTGTTTTTTGTTTTTTTTACTAAGAAGATTTTTCATGTATGAGATCAACCAACTTCCAATTTTAACCTTGATTCTAAAACTTGCCCCTAGATATGAATGTAAGAGATTTACAAACTTACTTTTATAGATCCATCCCTCTAATCCTGATTGAATACTTTTAAAAATCCCCTTAGTATATACGAATGGTGTTTACATACTTAATTCATTAGAGAATCATCTACTGAAAAGATGATATCAACTATTTAGAAATAATAAGGGAGTTAACTACTGCGGAACATATTATGGTGTGCCAATGTGTTCATCTTTGTTTTGTGGATGGCTAATGTTATCAACTAAAGTAACATTACTTTAAGAATACGGTTTGCATGGTTTATAATTCAGAGCTTAATATATTATATATTTCTCAATTATTAATATATCTACAAAATACATTTAACTAACGCTACATTATTTAAGCCTTTTTAATTTCTCTCTATCTTACAGGTAGAGAAAGTATGGTGATCGTCAAAAAAATCGAACTCGAGATTTTGATGAATTTTGACGTTTCATGACTTCCTGAATCCGAAAAAGTGGTTTTTGAATTTCCGTCTGTCTCTCTGTCTGTCTGTCTGTCTGTACCTCCAACTAGAGCCTAAACTATTTTACCGATTGAGCTGAAACTTGATATCTAGGGTTTTCATAGGGTTGCCCCGAGGGGTTTTTGGAATTGGATATCTACCCCTAAAATTAAGGGTAGTTTACTGAAGGGAAAAAAGAGAAAAAGTCGATTTTCTCAAAATCGGCTCTAACGATTTTGATTAAATTTCATTTATGAACATTAATAAATATTCCAAACAAAATGGCTACTCTCAATATTTCGGCAAAATGGCTTTAAGGGCTCCGGTCTGATGCGTAAATTAACATTTTTTATAATAGCTCCGAAACTATTTGAGATATGAAATTACTTAGCATTACAAATATGTATATATATTTATAATACAGATATTTTATCCGAAACATATTTTTATAAAATCAATAACTTTCAATCTATACGCAATTATATAATTTTTTTAACTTTTTGGACATTAAAGTTTAAGTATTGCGACCGTAAAAAAAACTAACCTGAAATGTTGATGGATGTCGACGTCTCATGACCCCCCGAACCCTAAAAAATAGTCTTTGCAATGCCGTCTGTCTGTGTGTCTATAAAAACTTAAAATTAAGGGTAGTTTACTGAAGGGCGAAAAGAGAAAAATTTGGTTTTCTCAAAATCTGCTCAAACGATTTTGATTAAAATTCGTATCTAGGCGTTGATTAAGATTATAAATAAACTGGCTATTTTCATTTTCCTATGAAAATGATTTTTAGGGTACTTTACAGAAGCGTTAATTTCCGTATCTCCACAACTATTTGAGAAACTAAACAACTTATCATTGCAAAATTGTAGGACTATTAGAAATAAAAAACTTTTATTTGACATATATTTTTATAAAAGCAACAGTTTCTGAGATATTTGCAAATATATTAATACAATTTTGTGAGCTTTAGTTGTAAACATATACTACTTAAGTCTTAACGCAATAATTCTCCAATGCCATAGAGTAATTAAATATAAGTATCTAAAAAAGTATGTTATTTTTCCTTAAATCTCTTAGGAGAAATGTTTGCATAGCAATGATCTATCTCCATTTTAGACTCAATAGTCAATATTTACATTTTTTATTGGTCAAAATGTATAAATGAATAATTAAATATCAATGCGATGACTTGAAGATCTGCAACACCTTATAAAATGTTAAAATTTTAACCAGAAATCGAAATTTTAATACGAAGTGTTGACCCTTGTGGAAGACATTAAACTGTTTGAAATGCTCTTAGATGGACAAAGATGCGCCTCTTTTCTCATTGATTCTATATCATTGTATATTATTTTATGCGTGTTCTTATGTGGAGTGGTGATGATACAATGTACATTATTCCGTTCAGAAATCTTACGAGTTTATAGAAAGAGAGAGAAAGTCTGTGCGGTGCGCCGTACCATTTATTTTAAAACTAAGATTATTTGTTTCACCTTTGTTAGCTAGAAAGACAAATACATACCTATTTGATTTTATAATGTATGTTTTGTAGTATCTCATCTGTACACGCGTGTGTACTTAAACACTGCTGAAAACTATTCCCTAAAACCTCTATGGCGTCAGCCCACAAGCGAACGATACCGACCGAGCAGCCGCCGCCATTAACGATGATAGTTACAACATTTGCGAATAGAGAGTATCATGTGGTCAGCACAACGAAGCCTATGTATGACTTTTACTCTCAGTTTTATAGACCGGAGCCGCTACTTGTTTATTCAAGTATCTTCTTATTTATCCTGACGAGGCCGAGTTGACCCCGTTCTAGATCCAATGCTTCACAGAAAAATCTGGACGAACCGGGGTTCTAATCCGGGACTTATGGATCTGTAACTAGGAGCTTTGAAGACGAGATCACAGAAATGTAAACTCTGACTTATATACTATCAATAAATAACACACAAGTTTCAACGATAGTTTTGTGGTTTTGCTGATAGTCGTCATGATAGTTAATTCACCAACTAAAAGTTATTTTACTTAATCTCTACCGAATTAACGGTAACACCTCGCGTGTGTACGGGAACTAACTAAAGTGGATGTCACGCCTAAGCGTCACCTCAATTATTAAGGCAGTATTAATCATATCAAAGAGCTTTCAGAAGTTAATCATTCAAATAAGATAGAGATTTTTTTATCTGAGCGATTTATCATGCACCTTATGAATCGAATGATTATATCAGTACACGAATGAATTGAATCTAGAACAGACACAGCACCCTGAACCCAGCCATTAATTTATCACCATGTTACTAATGCCACCTTTTATTTGTCCTTGTCGGTAATTAGAATCTGGACATTTATCTTGATAGGCAGACACTCTACCGACTATCCTTAGGTGTTGGAGATCGGAAATCCAATATGGTTTGTGTGTGAGAGTAATAAAATGCATTGGCTTTAACTTCATCCATATCAATTCGATATTATTATTATTTATGTCCTTCTAGATAAAGTAATAAATGTTGAAATATATTAAGAAAGCATATTCACTTTCTCAAACATTGTAATTTTGAATTTGACTGATATTATAATGTAAGATAAATGTACTGATAGAAATTAAACATGCCCACAATGCTTTTTTTATATAAGCCTATACATCGTACAACATTTTTTCTCCCACCGCTTCTAATTATCCGTCCGGACTATAAGCATTAAAGATGTATAGATGAGGAAGTTAGGTTTCAGAATAAATACACATGGATTTGCATTGAGGGAGAGTGGGAAAATATTTAGGAAGAAACGCCCTCAGTACACCTATCGATGATTCGAACCCCGACCTCTCCATCACCTTCAAGCCAGACTAGACGGACATCTAATCCAAGTGCCCAAAGATTTTTTTCTTTTGTAAAGAATAAATTTTTTAATATTTCTTTAAAAACGTTATCGTGACTGAAGTTTATGAAATAAAACTTAATATAAACACACTGTAGAGTAGATTAGATTTAAATTAATATTATTTTTAAGGAACTGTGTACTCTAAATTATAAAAATTAAATTCTTATATTTAATTTAATTAAACCTTTAGATTATCTTTGTGTGGCTCTCAGTCTTGAACAAATATTACGTAGATGGAAACCAACAGTTGACTCGAGAATCAAATATGTACTTGTGGTTAAAATACCTATAGCAAGTACAGTTTGGAATGAGTCTGTCATTTTGTTACGAGAACGGAGTAGGAAAACACCAGTCAAACAATACATCTCTTCTATAATAATAATAAAATAGGAAGGGCCAGCTGGGGAGTCCAGTTCCACATGAAATCTTCTAACAGATTATCGTCGCTGTCCTCTCCTCATCCTATAAACCGATCATAGCCTCCTCCCTTCAACCACATCCTGATGTGCTCCTTTGAACAAAGCTCAGCGCACAGCTGACCGCGGAGCTCTGGCTCGCTTCTTGTTGCCGTACGAACTCCCCCTCCAACCCCCTTCAACAACCCCAACCGCGCGCCGGAGGGCCCCGTCGACTGTAGAGGGGGAACGAGGGGAGAGGAGAACTGGCTGCTATAACGGGGCAGCTAAAATCAATATTGTGTGCCCCACCTTCTCCCGCCTCGCCTCGTCTGCCCACGACACACTTCTCGAAACATGAGCGGGCAGAGTCGCTGAATGTTTGCTTTGTTGGGGCTTCCCAGCTCGGCGGCTTGCTTCGCCTTTTCAAAATGGACTCTTTTCAGCGTTATAAATGACTCCTCCAGATGTCCCAGACCACTTCTTTCTTTCTGTTTTTGGGTGTAACAAGGGGAGAGAGAGAGAAAAAAAGAAATTAAGAAACTCTAATGAAAAGTGCAAGATATGTGAGGGAGTGGAAACAAGTTTTTATTAGAAGTGTAATTTGAAAATTAGCATAATGTAACCTCCGTTTATCCTGAAAGGTTGAAAGCTTACCTTTCTTGGCTCGATATTTTTGTAGCTTATAAGAGGTGTCATGGTGTAAGTAATCACTAATCAGTCAAGGTACAATCCAATTTTCATGGGAAGAATCTTACCTGGTAGCTAGAAGAAGTAAATATACGTTTATGTATTCATACGTCAATCTATGTGATATGGAGCTGTCACCCTTGACGAATATTATGAATAACTCTAAAATAAAACTATCAATATTCTAAAAGCTGATCATTGTGACGGGGAGGGGGGGAGTATATGTTTTCTTATTGTTTCTTTCTGCTAGACGGAGGGGGAGGAAGTGGATCGGTTGAACGTGGAAACTTTTCTTGAAGGAAAGTATAAGTTTTAAAGTCGTTATCGATGGATAGTGGTATTGATTTTTCTTATATATATAAAAAAAACTTGCTATTACTTAGGGAAATAAGAGGATCAAGGAAATTTACGATAAAGAATGTGATCAGTATTTTAAACAAAACATAATCGTATTAGAAAAGAAAGTGTTGAAGGTGAATGCTTTTTATTTACTAAGAAAACAAAACAGTAGGTAAAGGTAAAAAAGGTTTATGGAAAGTGGTCAGGAGTAAACTGTGAAAAAGGAACACGATAAATAAATAAAAAAAACAAGAATAAAATGTTGGATGAGTTTAAATTCCGTGAAAATGTGACATACCGACATTCTTGTTACTAGTTGTACCTTTGTTTAGCTAGGTTAGCAGGAGCGCATGCGCACTGCGTTGCAGGTCTGCCCTAGAGCGAACCAAGAGTCGTCTCTTCAGTTCAGTCGATGCCGGTGTTTCACTTCGTACAGTGATGCTGCGGACAGAGGAGTGAAAGTCTGTTAAGTTAAAACATTTGGGAATCGTCAACTCTCTTGAACGACTTTATATGTAACGTCAATGACACTGCCCCTTAGGATAGTCCACCAGCACGTGTTCGCGTTACGTGGCAGTGAAAACTGTCGCATCGATCGTGTTGCGGGGAGCTGTCCATTCGAAAACGATATATGAAAGTGTTTTAGTAATATTATTAATTTAAATAGTAAAATACTTGTACTGCAATATTTGTGTATAACAAATAAAAATGTACTTAATATATCAATCACTATAAAATAAAACCACAGCAGTATATGAATAGTGTTTGAATAAATTAGTGGAAGGATATATATAGATTGGCGATATTTACATATTGTATTGTTGTGGAATGATTGCATTGTTGTGGCCAGTGATGTGTTCGACATGTTGAAAGTTCTACGTCGCGGGTCCGCCCGCTTTCTAGCGGTGAGTGCCATTTTGTTGACGGTCCTCGCGGGTCTGTACTATGTCAACTATAGTTCCAACACCCCTCCCAATGGGGCCACGGTCGCCTCTTCGAGGGAAGTGTCGGCGGGTTCGCTCTTGGCGGGAAACCCACGCTCTAAATTAGTGGGAGAGGAAGTTCCGGTGAAGAAGTCGGAACCCCCGCCCCCCGGTGTCGAAGAGGGTGAGAATGTGGTGGCCGGCGACAACAACAGGAAGCAGGAAAATGTACCCTTGTCCGAGGAAGAGTGGCAAGAGCCGGACTCGCTGATATCAGCCGACACGTGTCCGCTGATCCAGACTGCTGATACGGACGTGGACACCGTGGACCAGTTCAAGAAGTTCGAGTTCCAGGTAAGGTTAGGTTGATGTACTATTCGCAACGCCAGATCTTGTGATGACATTCCAGGATTTGTGGCATCTTGTCATTTAGCTACCACAAGATGTTGACTCTTGGCCACGCGATTAAAAAATAAACAAAATATTTGACCAAGCTCGTACTATATTTTGGGTCATGTTGTAGACGCGACAGACCATAAAAGTCTCCAAGCAGGGGTTGGAAATAATTTTTTACAACAGTAGATCCTTGAATCCATTTATAGTTATTTTTCCAAACTACCGTAGCTTAGGGTTATAATTGTAATGAACTTTACAAGACTCCAATAAAATACTTGTCCAGATATTGTGGAGGAATACAAACTAAATACACCAAAAATACTTTTGAAGGGGTACAACCCCCCCACCCACCCCTTTACTCTTGCGGACCTGCCTTCGACCTAGTATAACAATGGTCCTACTACTGAAATAGCCAAGTTTTCTCTGCGTTTACGTTCATTCTTTCTTAAGGCACGAGTCCCCATGGACGTATGAGAGCGTCAGTTACCTAGACTCCTAGAGCTATCGACAACCCTAGACACAGGAACTGTACAATATTTTATTGTTATTAATTAACAATGCTATCAAATGATAAATGTCTACATATCTTTGACTTTTGATCTGGTTTTATTTGTTCAACTTTTGGAAAGTGGGTTTGAGACAAGCCACCACTTGCACTCGTTTTATTTCAATTTGGCCTTAACCGGCGTCACGGTCTAAGGCGTTGGTCTCATAATAAGCTGAATAGCCGCAGCCCGAGAGGTCGAAGATTGACTCTTGGACGGATACATTTATAACGGTTTTTTACATTCAATATATCACAATAGTGTTCTCACCCCTTCCCATGATAAAGTGAGTGTACTTCCTCAAAGCTACCCTTCAGAATAAGGCTTTAATAACCTTGGTGTTAAAACCAAGTATATGAGGGGAAAAAAACACGTTTATTTGACTTGTAATGAAGTTTATAAAATGTTATAGTTTGTAATTTATTAAGGGTAATCCAAAAACCATGAATTAAATTATCTATTTGAACTGGCTTAGTTTGAGGACAAAAGTAAACTCAATCAATCTGTTGTTTTTAATATTTGAAAACGAATCCAACTATTGGCATTTATCTATCGCTTCCCTCATTATCTCCGAGATGGTTTAATCGTTGATATTTCTTGCAAATCTATACTTCACGGATCATTGCTACAGGGAAAAGGCTTGACCCATATATAAGCAGGCGAATTTTAAATAGTATTTAAGTTTTTCAAAGCATTATATTTTCAATATCAAATAACGAAACCACCCAAAGTTTGTTTGTCCACTTTTCAATATTTCTGGCTCGGATTCGGTCAGAGAGGTCTTCTCAGAATAATGTCACACTATGATGAGCTAGGGGGGAAACTTTTAATAAAAAAAAGTATTAAAAATATGGCAATGCTATTATTAGTGATATGTTTTTATCGGCAATTATATAATAATAATAATAGTAATAATAATAATTATTATTATTAGCACCGCGTCTTACTGCCCGTTCGGGTTAAACGCACTCACGCTAATGTGTAATGGTAGGGTGATTGTGAGATGAAATGGAGGACCTACAGTTTAACGTGGGATCCGAACCACGGTGGAGGCCTGGCATTTCACACATTCACAAGTTGTGATTAATACACGTCTTGTCAGAGGCGAAGGAAGGGTTTGGCAATCAGATAAATCTGTGCCGGGACCGAGGATTGAACCCCGGACCCTCAGCACAGAAGTCCGACACCTTACCCTCGGCATTAATACACTCTTATCACTAGCCTTGGTGGCGTAGTTGGCTAAGGCGCTAGTTTAGTGTTAGCTGGACTGCCAAGGACGGGGAGATTGAGGTTCGAGTCTCTGTCGGGTGAACTGGGGGTGGTTTTCCCTAAACGGGTTTACACTCTCCCTCCACGCAAATGCGGGTTCACTTCCTCTAAGTTAAACCTTCCAAATTCCTAACCCATTAGCGTAATTAGTACTTAAGCGTATAACCCGAACGGGTAGTAAGACGCAGTGCTAAATAAAATAATAATAATAATAATAGTAATAGTAATAATAGTAATAATAATACAATCTATCAAAAGTGACAGATGCAAATCACATTGTTTGACTTTTGAAAAGACATACGTAAAAGTGAATAGCCTGTATGCTAACTCTTTATTCTTACGGTACGTTACGTGTTGAGTTGTAAATTTTACCAAGACAGGCCTTGCTGAGAGAAAACTCAGGTTTGAAATTTTCTTTATCATCGCTTCTCACTCACTACTTGTACAAGTTACACATATATGATGATAAATTACTCTATAAGGTAGGAATGAAAAAGTTTTACATTTTAGAGGTAATCTACCCGCATTTTCTTGGAAGTAGACAAGAAAACCATGTATGAAAAACCACATTCAATGGACAAGACCACAATCTCCCCGTCCTCAGCGGGCCAATATAACTCGAAAGTGACGTCATAGGCTATTCGGCCACTCAAGTGGGACTTTAGGATTAAGCCTCCCCTTCCTCCACTTCAATAAAATATTATTAATACTGAATAAGACAGTTTTAAAAATATTTTATCGCAGGGGTTCTTATGAAAAATTTAAAACAATTAGGCCTACGAAACCAATAAAGATTAAGAAACTTTAAATTACTTCAAGAGAGAGTTAATGACGAAAAAAAAATGTTCATCTCCCATTGGAAGACTTCAGGCAGAAACCATCACCACCTCCACCCCCTCCTCCCATCCTAACCCACCACCACAAAATAATAATTTTGGTAAGGCAGTGACTATTACCTACTAAGGTTTAAACAAGTTCCCCTTTGCGTCATTTATCAGAAATAGCATGTCCTCTAATCCGACCCTGGTATCTCAATATAGCCTAAAATATATATTAGTGCTTTGTTTTAACGCTCAAGATAACATCACTTAGTGATTGGGGTTATCCATAAACCACGTAACTCTGTTGGAGGGGTGAGTTCTAATGTCTACATGCTATTCCATGGAGGTAGGGTGGGTATACTGTGCATTCACGGTAGGAATTACTCTCTGAAAGGTCTTTTTTCCTACCAAAATCCTACTATATAATAGCTTTCTGGTAGGGAAAAAGGCCTTTCAGAAAACAACTCCTACGCTGAACAGACTACACCACAGTAACACAGATATTATACTTAAATTCTAATGTTGTACAAATTATGTTATTGTTCATATTTTCACCATTAGTAGAATAATTAACTTCCGATTCTAAGTAATAATACAGTACACCAGCCAAAGATCGAACCTTGACCTTTCCGCTACCAACAAACCAGAAGAGACAAACCTGACATTTAACGTGCGCAACCTTTTATAAGGGCTATTATTTTTGTACTTTCTTCCCATTTTTGAATTTTTTTGGGAACTCTTAATGAGCATACCTTTCGCGTATCAAGTCGCAAGCCCGGTCTTAAAACGTGGCCCATGAACTCCACCTCTATTCGGTGCTATATATTGTAGCTTACTTAATTTGTTTCAAGCTTCTACTAAAACTGTTTGGAAAGAAGAGGGGGAGGGGGTACAGATTCCCCAATAGCTCTATCCTTCTTTCAACCCTCAGGGTGCACCATTGGACTGGCTAGAAAGCGTCCCTTGAAATTCTGGTTGCCACGTGAGGTATTCTTTTAGTCGAATAGATGACGTCCTACAGGACCCTAATAAACCCCTCAACTTGGAGAAATATATTTGAATGTATCTGCTCAAAGAACACTCTAGCAAATGGATACAATTTAGTGTTAGCGAGTAAAAATAGAAAAATTAGTTACATATCTCACCGCTAGATAGCACTTTACCCTTGTATTGCTAGGAAGAACGGTTTCTGGTAGCTACAACAGTTACTAAAACAGTTTTACCATATTAACACACATGCAGCACACCAGCGATCCTGGTGGAAAAAATATTCGTTATTAATTTTTAAAAAACAGCAATTTGATTCGCTAACCTGGTCACTTATTCGTGTAAGTTAATTTGACGGATACACTTCAACACACCGGCAGAGTTGGGTGTGCGCTGTTGTGATTGATTTGTTTCATAACACTTTCCAAACTATTGTTGGGACAGCGTATTATTTAAATTCACTCTTCTCAAAATTTCATACTAGACAATGTAACATCGATACATTTTCCCACTGATCTTAAAGAGAGTTCACTTCTGACCAGATGCATTAAGTTGTGGCCGAAGGGAGTGAAATTATTTTTACAGTTTTTATAGAATTGAATTTTTTTGGCTTAAATAAATAAAATATTTCTCCAGTAGCAACATATAGTTTAGTTTTCTGCACATGCTAATATCAACAGATCTTGAATATATATAGATCAAGGGTGTCCTGGAATTTTGTCAAAACCTTTTAAATAAAGAGAAAAAGTTTCAACAAAATTCCAGGACACCCTTGACAGATATTCAATATCTGTTGATATTAGCATGTGCAGAAAACTAAACTCTATGTTGCTACTGGAGGAATATTTTATTTATTTTAGCCAAAAAAATCTAATGTTATAAAAACTGCAAAAATAGGTTGTAATGAGAGGTGGCCAGACTGGAGCGCGCACGCTTGAAAGATAGAACTGGTTCTACTTTTCAAGCGCGCGCGCTCGACCCGGGTCAGTCTAGTTTATAGGCGCTAGGCATTATTATTGTATGTTGGTTCAATGAGTACTAGGAAAACTTCTCATTTTAACATTTTTATTATTATCGATAGGTTTAACACATTTGCTACTAACGTCCTAATTTAATTGGTAAGATCATAAACCATACCTAGATGTATATATGTAAAACTGATATATTAAAATACTTCAATATTATCAAAGTAGGCCTTTACAAATAAGAA
Organism: Timema genevievae; assembly: GCA_902155825.1. Classification (NCBI taxonomy): domain Eukaryota; kingdom Metazoa; phylum Arthropoda; class Insecta; order Phasmatodea; family Timematidae; genus Timema; species Timema genevievae. Next base: position 86,431 of record CABFWO010000106.1, read on the forward strand.
TCACCATTAGCGTGGAGAGAGGATGAGAAAACCACAACAATAAATCACTTGTTAAAACCCCCTTCAGTTCACTCAGCCAAGATTCGGAACCTCCTCGTCAACAACTAACGAGAGCTATTTGCTAATCACGCGCTCGCTCGACAGTCTGGCCGAACCCTAACAATAAAACACTACACACAAAATTCATAGTCACCCAATCGAGTGAGAGCATGGGTTAAGGCGTCTACCTAGTATAATATGTTTGTGTAATGTGGGTGTTTTTTTTAACCACACGGTTATATACTTTCTCTGCACACAGATGCGGGTATATTTTTTCTACAATTCTGCCTTCCTCATACCTACCTTATTAGTTTAAAAACGTGGATAGCTTGGGCTGATAGTTAGGCGTGGTGTACATAACAGAGACAACATCCATTCCAAAGGCTGTCAATTCACTACTTTGTATTTAACTAGCGAATATTTTTTCCATGTGAAACGAACCAAGGAGAATTGGTTATACAGACGGAAGATGTGGTACCGATTGAGTTAAACTTCCGGACACGTGGAACCTGATTGGGAGGACAGAAATGAAACCAGAATTTGGTTGAAGATAATGTTCCAAACTAGCACATTATTGAGGAGCAAGACAGTGAGGGTGTCGTCATCTTCATTGCCACTGCAGCAAGTTGAGCCCCATATTTTCAAGTCAACATCCACCGGACATTCTCTGGGAGTGTTGTAAAATAAGTTAACAGGGGGGACTTATCCACCCCCTTCTCCCTGCCCCTCCCATTCGCCCGGCCAGGCAAATAGAATAAAAGTTCAAAATAAAAAAAATTGTATTTTTCTTCTGAAGTTTGAAAACTATATTTTATAAAAAAAAATATTTTTTAAAGATTTGAACTATTTTTTTTAAAAAGATTTTCACTGCTATGGTGAATATATCCCATAGAATTTCTTCAGGTGACCACTAATTTTAGTCTGTATGGAGAGAATAATGTTTTTTCTCCTAGAATTAAAATATTCAAGTAATTTCTAAAACGAAGAAAATACTCTCTCGTAAAATATCTACAACTATCCTCTCTTGCTTTATTTTAGTAAAAGCAACAGCAATTTTTGAGAGTTATCGTATCTTTTTTAATATTGTGGTGGATTTTGAAAGAAAACTAGACCTATCCATTGGAATCAAAAATGAAAAGGTGACTATTTTAACTGATTTATAAACACTTTTTAAAACATTTTTGTCTATATTTTGATAATTTGTTTACTTTAATCAGAAATTATATCTATTGGTGGGTTAAAACTTGTTTTAAAACCCAATAATCCTAACAATACAATAAAATGCCATTTAATAATCTCTGAACCACTGTATCTCCCTAAAACAAGCATAACAAGACATAAAATCACTTATCACTAACCCGCCTCGGTGGCGTAGTTGGCTAACGCGCTAGTTTCGTATAGAGCCAGAATGCCGAGGACGGGGAGATCGAGGTTCGAATCTAGGTCGTGTGAACTGGGGGTGGCTTTTCCTAAATGGTTTTTCTACTCTCCTTCCACGCAAATGCGGGTTAATTTCCTCTAAATTCAACCTTCCCAATCCCTGATCCATTAACGTAATTAGTACTTAAGCGTTTAACCCGAACGGGTCTTAAGACGCGGGGCTATAATAACTTATCAGTATATACATATAACTTGAACAGGTGGGAAGACGCTGTGTTAAAAAATAAAACTTATCACCCTAACACTGGGTAAAATCAACTTAAATGGGATTCACATTGAGAAACAACTGAACATTTCCAGCTCATCAGCTGTGACCAGTGTTGCCAACTTGTCAGTGTGGAATTATGACTTAGCAAGTATTGGAAAAATTATGTTATTTTAGGGAATTTAGGGAAAAAGCTTTGACAGTTAATAGGGAAATTAACAAATAAAAACGTGTTTCTTTCTTTCAATAAATAAATTATTTTTATATTATCTTTCATGTTCCTATAATTTGCCGCCTCCCCCTCTCCCCCCGAAAATCGTCGTCCTATGCAAACGCACGTGTTGCACCGTTGGTAGTGCCGGGCATCCTGTATTTAATGAATGTAATGCTACAAATATTACACCTGTAAATCCTATCATAACAATGAGTCTAATCCTTCTGTTCCTTCCACATCTAGAATGGTATATATTCTATTAATTTACTAGTCAGTACCAAACAATAACCCTAGTCCTTCCAGTACATCTATAGATCTGTGTAGCTATATTTTATTAGTTTAACATTTAATACCAAACAATAAATCTAATCTTATCATTGCATCTAGAGTTTAAAGTGGCTTATGTAGCCTTCACATCCTATTGATCAGTGAACCGTTTCTTGAGATAGTATTTAAGAATATAACGGTCCTCTATGTTTGAAATAAGTCCCAGTGCATATCTCCCATAATCCCTGCTATATTCACAGCTGTTCAGCACGCGATGATTAGACTATGCCGTCTATATGGAGGGAGTGTACCGTGATTGTATGCTGCTTCACGCGGAGGGAACTTGGAGGCAATTGATTTTCACGGTTCACTCATGTCCGTGACCTATTAATGAGGTCTACAGCTCACTAGTCGTGAGACAGACATAATGATTATCTTGCGACGATTCTTTTACATCACTGGACATTAATGGGAGGAGGTACGTTATATACAGGCAGCCTTTGTGATTTAATATTATTTTATGTAATCTTACTTTATACAATTTAGCACTCGTATGGTCTGATTTACTGTTGTTGGTGAGGTTGGAATTCGAATCTCGGCTAGATTTTTAGAGCATGTTAAAAAAAATAGTTTCCTACTCTCTCCTCGATCAAGTGTAAGTTTATCCTCTCTAAATTTTCCTTCATAATCCCGACCCCATTAGCTTAGTTAAAATGTTCATAGCGCTGAAGGGTATTATTAATACAGGATGGGAAAAAAATTATCAATGATAGATTTATTATTCTTATATAAATGGAAAGGAGAATATTTTAAAACTTTTTTTTCACTGTGTTTCACTACCCCCAATATACACATATTTTAATTACACTAGTGTGTTATGGATAAGGAAGTTAGCATTTAAATGAAATATTTGAATGAAGTTTGAGAGGGCAAAACTATTTAGAAAACCACTTAATCAGAAATTCTGGCCAGAATTCGAAACTAGACTCCATCGTAGCATATCAGCA
>CABFWO010000106.1:89745-152158 GCA_902155825.1 Timema genevievae
AACTTTTTTTTTTTTTTTTTTTTGTTACGACCCGCGCTGATAGGTACGTGGACAAAGGTGTCACTCTCATCTTGTTTGGTTTGTCTATGTCAGAGAGGTGGTAGTTCGAGTCTAACCAGCGTCTAATAGCTTGTTTTTCTTGGTTCCAAATCTTTATTCCCCAATCGGGTGACCTGACGGTCTAGGTGTAAGGTATTAGACTTCTGTGCAGGGGTCCGGGGTTCAATTCTTGGTCCCGGCACAGATTTATCTGATTGCCGAACCCTTCCTTCACCTCTGACAAGACGTGTATTAATCACAACTTGTGAATGTGAGGAATGCCAGGCCTCTACCGTGGTTCAGATTCCACGTTAAATTGTAGGTCGTCCATTTCATCTCAACAATCACCCTACCATTTCACATTAGCGTAAGTGCGTATAGCCCGAATGGGTAGTAAGACGCGATGCTAATAATAATAATAATCTATTCCCCAATCAAATACGTGTCCTCTTCCATTAGAGTCTTAGAACTACCACATTAGGAAAATCATACGGAAAGCCTTGTATAATACGAGGATCTTGAAAAAAAAAAAAAGCTAAATGGTTTTTGCACTTTATTTTATTTTTGCTCTCAAATCAGTTTAAAGGCTTTAACTTCTCGACTATCGAATACAGGCCATTTGTATTGTTAAAATGTCTTCTTTGCTCTCTAGTTGTGCTATTTCCTCCTTTTCCTCTTTGCACTTAATTTAAAATTTAGCCAAATGCTAGTAGCATGCTATTTATATGTATTTATTGTTAGCTTATTATTATTTATTATCATTGATAGTTTGTGTGTAAAAATATAAATTTATTTTAGTAGGGATATTAAAGTGTACTTTCTGAACCAAGTGATTATTAAATAATCGTCTCATGACTTACAAACTAGCTTAATTCCAGAATTAACTCACAACTCAGTCCTTTGGCATCATTACTGGTAATATAACTGCTATCGGGGGAACACTAAATTTAAGACAGAATAGTTAATCTTCTGTTGGGCAGTATATCAAACCCGAGACCCGTAGTTTAATAAGACATAACTCAAGTGCTAAAGACTAAGCTAAGGTGTCGGACAAGCACGCAAAACAAATTTAAAATAAATTGTCTTACTACAATGGCTCTCTCGCATCAGTCGACACTCAGACAAAGGCTTTAGTTTCCTCTAGTTTGTTCTACTGGTGACAAGGAGGTTTCGAATCCCAGCCAGGTGTACTGATTTTTTTTTTTTACCTAACGGTTCCCCACTCTCCCTCCTCGCAGTTTTGGGTACTTTTCCTACAAACTCTACTTTGCTCATTCTTAATCTATTTGTGTTAGCCTAATATACGGATATCTCAAATGTGTAATAAGACGCTGTGTGAAAAATACCTAGCTTATAATATATCAACTTTTTAGCAACTTTCTAAAACAATTTGGGGAAAATGAGGGAGAATCGGGGGGAAAGAGATATTTTTTAAACTTATTTTTCTGAAATATTTATCTATACTTTATACTAATTTAGAGGTCTTGGTAGACATAACTATCACCTTCTTTCGTCTCACAATATTTGCCCTAATTTATGTCAAAATAAGCTTTGGTTGGCTTAGAAACCACTAAAAAAAACTTTACTCTTTATATCATTTGTTAAAATACATTACTACTAAAACAGTCTAAAATGTCATGTATATTACAACTCATGATATTACGAATAAAGAGTAGAGGCGTGCGCATGTCTAAACTCCCCACTCTATAGTGTGAGGCTAGCGTCGAGTAGTTTAGTCTTATGCGCCTTCAAGCAACCTAGGAGATTTAGCAAAATTGCAGCACTTTGAGGGTTTTTGTTGCAATAGGAAGAAATAAAGGAAGAAGAGGAAAGAGGTCACAAATGGAAAGAGGGGGAGAACGCATTAAAGAGGATGAAACAAGAATGAGCACCGGGTATGGCCGAACTGACTGTGGAAATGATAAGAGCTGCAAGTGAAGTAGGTATACAATGGTTATACAGGATGCTGAATGTGATTTGGAAGGAGAACAAGGTACCGGAAGACTGGAAAAAGGGTGTTATAATATATAATTTTCGAGAAAGGAAGAGGTCTAAAAATTATAGGGGGATAACATTGTTTTGCAACCGTACAAAAATATATGACAATATACTGGAAGAAAGAATAAGATATAAAATGATAGGAAAGTGGAGAGAGGAACAGCATGCATTTAGGAAACGGTGATCTACAATAGACTCAATCTTTGCCATACGATAGCTGATGGAATTAAGGTATGAATATAGGGAAGACTAAATAATGGTATTTATGTATGTGGGGAAGGCATATAATAGCGTGGAGAAGGCCTAAATGAAAATAGGAGTTGTAATTAGAGTGAAAAGCATTTATGAGGAGAACAGGAACTGTGTTAAGACAGAGAGTGGGAGGATGGAGTAGTTAAAAAAAAATGGAGTGAAGCAGGGGAGTGCCTGCTTACCATTACTATTTGTAACGGTAACGGACATGTTCATGAACACAGTGACAGGAAAACTTGGGGAGGAAAGAATGAAAACCATTATGTTTGTTGATGACTTGATGGTATGGGTGGAGTAGGAAGAGGAAGTACAGAAACAGTTACGGGAATATAAAGAAGAAGTTAAAGAGTATGGAATGAAATTTAGCATGTAAAATGTTAAGTAATGGTAATGACAAGGAAGAGGATAAGGCCTAATAAAGCTAAGTTGGGTGGAGTAGACCTAGATCTGAGAACAGTACAGAATGTAAAATATCTTGGAAGCATGATTGAGGCGAAAGGTGGAAGAATAGAGGCTTTAATTAGGAGAGTACAGCAGGGAGAGTTGTTCTATAGGTGTGTAAGAGACCTTATATGGTGAAGAGAAGTGCACTTGAAGTGTAAGGAAGTATTTTACAAGGCGTACTTTATACCCATTGTCACATATGCAGTAGAAACATGGACACTGCATGTAAGAAAGTCTAGGAAAGTGGAGGCCATGGGAATGAAGTTTGGGAGAAGCATGCTAGCTGTCACGAAGAGAAGCATTATTAGGAATGAAGTTATCCGGGGAAAAGTTGGAGTACACGGAATACATGAGATAGTAGATGAAGCAAGACTGAAGTGCTATTAACATGTAATAGGGATAGAAAAAAAGTATGCCAATGAAAATGTTGAAAATGAAGTATGTAGAAAAAAGACCCCAAGGGAGGCCAAGAAAGAAAAGGAAGGAGCAGATAACAGAAAATGTGCCAGTGAAAGAGAATAAATTAGAATAAATTAAAGGAGGAAGAATGGTTGAAGGATTGAGGAAGATGGAGGCATTTTACTAAACTGACCCGGCCACAGGGTGGAAACAATTGATTATGATAATTATGATGATGCAATAGTTACTTAAGAAATCAATGAAATGTTAATATTATGACTATTGTATCAATGAAAATGAAAATATTATAAAAGAAGATGACTTGTAATCTACCGTGAAAGCTTGAGAAATACTTTAGGACGGTGGCCAAATGTTTAGAAATGAGTACTTAACTCTAGAGGTAACTTCACATATGGCGTTAAATAATAATAGCTGGGTAAAAATATATATTTCAAGAGGAAGTTTGAATGAGTCAACAGCAGAATTACCCACTTCAGTGGACACATGGTCTAAAGTGCTACTGTCATGCTGGACTGGTTTGTTGAATACGGGGAGATTGGGGCTGGACTTTAGGTGGGGTCTAATGGGGCGGGGGGTGTTTTTTTCCTATTCCTATATCGTTTCCCACTCTCCTTCCACGCAAAAGCGACTAGATTACCTCTAAAATGCTTCCTTCCTCATCCCAACCCCATTAGAATAACATACATGCGTGTAAACTGAACAGGTAGAGAGACGTGGTGATATTTAAAAAAATAGAATTGTTTCACTACACTCAAATAACAAAATTAATTAAGTATTTTTTAATGTGTCATTTTTCAACATTAAATTGAAAAGTATTTGAAATTCCAACAAATATTGTTTTGTTTTTTTTAAAGTGAAGAAATAAGTTGTTTTGTTAAAACCTGAAGTTTCATCAACGAGAATCTAAATCATGTAAATGCTTCAGACGTTGTTTCTAAATTAAAAAAGAAAAAGAAATTCAACACAAATCATAGAAGAGAAATTGTTTTCTGGAAATATTTAATATTAACTATGCCTTGTATCGGTATTTGTTCTGCAAGCTTTTGTAGTAATTATTGATTACATTTCTAATTGGATTTTAAATATTTGTAATTTTGTGATTGTTGTTTAGTCAGAGGGAGAGAGTAAAATCATTTTATACTTGCATATATGTTATTCTTGTGTATTTTTAAAATAATCTTGAACTAGAACAGCCAATCTCTGCTATGCTGTGATCAAAGGTTTCATTCGCAGATATTTTTTCAATAATAATAATTTTTCAAACTAGAACATTATTACATAAGTTAACATATAAATCCTTATTTTCAGATTTTGCAACTCTGTAGCCCTGCTTTGTTTATATTACTAATTTAGGAAATGTATTATACAGTTATTAGGGACGGTAAAACATAGATTTATTTGGAATACTTCTAAAAATAAATGTAGACGCTTGTATCGAACCTCGAAGGGGACGTCATGTGCAGTATCCGATGTAACTGGAAAATCTAACACGTTATTTTACGTTTAGTTTAGTGGTTATCACTCCTGACTCTCACTTAGAAATTCAATACTTGAACTAAGACTCGGGCGAGTTTAATATGATTTTTTTCATGCTCTGCGCCTTACTACCCGTCTGGGTTATTCGTTTATCTAAACTAATGAAAAAAAGAAAATTTGGAGGCAATATGCCTACGATTGTGTGGAGGGAGGGATGAAAACCATTTAGGAATTAAAGACCCTCATTGTACTCGACATTGATTCGATCCCAAGCCAAGCAGAAAAGACGAGACTAATGATTGAAACCTTTGTCTTCCAGACCATTGATGTAGGTCATGTACACTAATGAGTGGCAGTTTGATGTGTCTTTTTTTTTCAGCACCACGTCTTACTACCTGTTCAGATTATACTTATAGGTAATGAGCTAGGGATGAGGAAGGTTAAATTTTGAGGAAGTATACCCGTATTGCGTGGAAGTAAAGTGGAAAATCATTTTGGAAACCAACCCTAGGTACAACCGACCGGGATTCGAACCATGACTTCCCTGTCATTGGCAGTCTAGTCCAAAATGAGAGTGACGCCTTAGACTATGTTGCCACCGAAGAAGGTTGACAAGTGTTTTTACATTCACTTTAAAAGAAAGAACTCGTGGGTTTTCTTATAATTCAACATATATCAATAGACTTCTTAAGTAAAAATATCTGCATATTTTAGTTGATCATTGAGATCCAAAGGTCTGGGAAGCTAAAGGTAACAAGTATAAGAGAATGTAATTTATATTTGTGAATCGAATGACGTAATTTAATAGGGGGGTCACAACACACATTATATTGGCACGTGTATTTTCCTTCTCCCCGTTAGTTTTCATACCGACGGAGAGCTCCAGCTATTTGGTTTCCTGCGTTTATTAATTCCCACACAACTATTCCAGCGTAACGAGTCCATTATCGATTCAAGCTGAATATAGGAGCGCTTGTCAACCTTTTGATTGATCTAATGCACTTCTAACATCGCGAGTAAACACGAGTTTAGACTGGGACTTGATTTTTGATTTGACAATCTAAAGACGACTTACGAACTAGCTCAATAAAATAACATATATGACTCACAATCCCTTGGCCGTCAATGTGAGAGGGGAACCCCCAAATCACTAATACAGTCGGTCTTAATTGAATAGAACCTGGGATTCCTAGCACAATAGGTGGACACGCTACCGGCTAAGCTTTTTTTTGTCACCGTATCTAAATACCCGTTCAGTCTATACCCATGGATGTACTAATTCCTCTCATGTTTTAGTGATGGAGAAGGTTAAATTTAGAGGAAGTGTATCCGAATTTTATGTGAGGTTAGAGTAGAAAACCCTTTAAGGAAAACCTACCTCATTTCACCCTACTGGGATTTTAACTCCTATCTCATCCACTTTGGTGGTCGCATGGTCTAAGGTGCTACTCTCACAAAATATTAGACTACCGAAGATGAGGATATCAGGGTTCAATCCCGGTTGCGTGTACTGAGGACAGTTTTTTTTTATAAATGGTTTTCCACTCTCCCCACGCAAATGCGGCTAAACTTCCTCTAAATTCTACCTTACTAATCCCTAACCCATTAGTGTAATTAGTACGTAGGCGTATAACCCAAACCATTAATAAAACGCGTTGCTATAAATAAGTAATAAAATATAATTTACACCTAGGAGGGAGAATAAAATATTGCTTCCAGATCGCATGTTCTTAATTTTGAGTCTCTTGGGTATAACCCTAATTCTGTACTTAATTATTCAGTGTTTATCATGAAATAATATATTTATATAGGCCTATATTCCAAATTTTGGCGTACGCATACCCTAGGTTGAATACCGTCGATCTGTATTATAAAAATGAACATGGTAACCAAAGAGGATTAAATAATAATATTTCAACACTAGAGATAAAATGGAAGTTCCCATTATTAGAACGAGAAAATCATCTATTTCCCTCTTTAATAATAATGTTAGTGCACATCTAGCTTGGTTTTAAACATGTTCAAAGTTCCTCGTGTGTTCTTGTCTCGTCCTCCTTAAAGTTTAAACAAACCGAATATTCCAATCAAACGGTCTTTGTTCGTTATGGTGATCACTGTGGAGGTAGAGTGAGCTGCTTCAAACAAACTCATTGTTTGATAGGATTCTTTTGAAACGTCCCAAATCCACGATGTTAATTACTAGCCGGAGTCTGGGAGGTTACTGTGATAGTCATTACCGTTATAACCGTTAGTCGTTTCGCCGTAGAGACCCTCTTAACGCTGCCGATATTAGTCATTTCTCGTGTAATTTTTATTTTAAAAAATATGAGATTAATTTAATAATTTGTTTATTTCGATGGCTAAGGGAAAATCATTAGCTAAGCTCTATTGAAACTTTTACTGCCTCTCTAAACGAAACTATTTGTGTTCATGGTTTAATATAGTCCATACATGGGGGCACATAGACTAAGGGATTAGTTTAGTCTTTTATACATTTATTTACTAGTCCATTTAACTATCTATAATCAATGAAAAGCATCTTCAAATTGACCAAAGTTTAACATTTTTATCTCACCTAATTTAGTTTTTTTTTTGAAAATTAGTAAATAGTCGAAAGTGCCAAAAAAGACAAAACACTATTTTGTCAATCCTAACATTATTTCAAAAAATTAAATCAGAAAAGGATGGAAAATAATAGTCCCTGATTTTCTTCTACTTTAATAAAGTAAAGAAAAAATATATATTAAAATTGGTTATTTTATACATAGCTTAGTAACTGTCCATCCATCACCTCATAGAAGGATAATGAAGTTTCTCAATAAGAATATTGGCTTTTATAAATTTTTTTTGTGTCCAAAATTAGATCTATTGGGTCATACTTTACGGTTTTAGACTATAGTATATTTTCAAGGGTCTTTTAATTGATGATTCAGAAAAAGTTTTTATTTTCTTCATTTATGCAGAGCACTATAACAATGCTAAACACACGTGTCTTTTCTAAATCAATCATCGTGGGTGTTGCACAATTTACACATAATTATTTTTTTAGCTTTATATATATATATATATTTCTATAAAGCTACCATTTGAAAATTCATGCTCTCTTTTAATAGTATGTACTTAAAATTTCAGGAATTTTAAATTTTCATTTAACTATTGAATAACTAGACCAAAGCTTAAGTAACACACTAAAGTAACTTTATTTGATATTTTATGATATTGCTTGATAGTGACGTAGGATATTAAACCAAAGATATTAATGTAAAAAGATATTTCTCTAGCTTAAGAGGTCAGTTTACATTTACGAGTCGTGGTAACACATCGTGTTCCATTACCTAACGATTTCCATGACTATGGAACGTAAAAATCGAGTACCGAAACATGTCGGATAACTAAGGTTCCAGTAATCCCCATCATACACTGGAACACTGAAAGGATTAACCGGAACAGAAATCTCAGATAATACTCAGATAGTTAAAAAAAAAAAAAGGGGTTAAAATATTTTAGAAAGTAATTGTGATACTGCAACTTTTACAATCCAAGCAATCACCAACTTTTGAATAGTTATGTTTTAACTTGTTGTTTTTATATGTTTTATTTCACTTTCTTTAAAAACTAGTTTGCCAATTATTTGTGTATTATATCATATTTGTTAGTTTGACCAATTTGACTCATACTATAATAAATGTAGTCAAGGTATATATTTTAGATATCAAAGTGTATTAAGGAAAAACAGAAAAAAAATGAGTATAAACAACTTGTTAAAGAGTTAATCATAACGATATTTATCCTCATTATTCAATCTATTAATTAAATTTATTTGAACTTATACCTTTGTAATTTACAAACGACAATATCGAAGTCTTGGCTTATACTATATTCATTTACTCCTTACGAAAGATTCAATTAGAATGTTTTCTAAAATGTTAAACTTGAAGTTTTCTTTAAATACTTACCTTTGATCCCAAATATAACCATTAGTTACCAGTTCAAACACTTCTTATGTCAATAGTCTTTGGTTGAGGGAAATTAATTTGCTTTGGGAAGAAAATTATATCAGCGCAGTTGGTACCTTTTATTCAGGAATTCTCAGGATAAAGGCCAACAATGCCTATTATTTTTTAATGTTAATTCACATTTGAATTAAAAAAACTATACCACAATATTACATTTGAATGGCCAAATAGTCAATTTCACGAATATATCTTATTTCTTTTTATTTCGAATAAGTATTAGGCCCCTACTAGCCAAATAATGCTACGATTAGCTTTAGTTACGTTTTCATGAACATTATAATGTACTTAGTAAAAGTTCGTAAAAACACACTTCGCGAAATGTCGTTGTGTCTGCGGTAATATTTCACTAATTAAGACAGAGTATTTAACGACGTGTAAAGTTTTCAACTATGTCCTCCCTAGACTGCCTTGAATAGTTATAAAAAGAACTGACTTTGACCATTAAAAGCGCTAAAAAGTTTTAAACAAGCTCAATCTTGGTTGGAGCATTATGCAACATTTCTTAATGACGATTCAAAGCTACTGGATATATTATATAACAGGTTTGTCCGCCTTCGAGTGACATTGAAGCATCATTAAGAAAATGTTGCGTAATACCCTCCCTTAGAATTGGGCTTGTTTTATAGTTTTTAACGCTTTTAATGGTAAAATCTGAACCAATAAATAGCTAGTAGTTTTGTGAAAAGTAGACCTCGCTCCCTTGTTCTTATCGTTACTACAGTCTTAGGTTTTGTACTTGAAGTTGATATTCCCGTGCTAATCAAATTAGACAAAAATATAAATTAATACTATAGTCAATAGTACAGTATATTAATATAGAATAACCGTTATTTATGAAGTTCAAGGCGTCAGTATCGCAATACAAGTGTATGTAAGATATTTTTTTAAAGTTGTTCAGTCTAGGTTCAAAGAATGTCCCTGTCAAGTTTTGTCTAAAATTGGTCCACACATTTGACAGAAATCATGAAACAAACAGAGAAATGAAATGCCAAATGACCAAGATAAAAAAATTACATTCACTTTGCCTGGTCAATATATTTTCTTAAGTTCATACTTTTGGATTGATAATATCTTTATTAAATTTATCAAGTGGTGATTTTTATTTTTTTTAAATAGTTTCTGAGAGCAGTTTACTGACGTAGAGGAAAAGGAAGTAGCTACATTTATCTCCCCATATTAACCTAGATTCACCCAAAAGTTTATGGTGCTCGATAAAGCCGTTTTTGATATTTGTGTTGCTAAAAATGAAGCCACAAATCTAGCCAGCCAAGCACCAAACTCTAATCCGCTTTCCTTTCTGTGGAAGTCGGATAAATATTTGAATCGTGTTATAGGATAGGATAGCACTGGGCACACTTGTTACTGGTTAGCTCAGGGGTAAAGCTTCGTCATTCTAAGTCACTTGCAACGAGGTCGATTCTTGTCTATAGGTGTCGTTTTTGTACTTTTATATGAAGTATTATTGGTCGTGAACAACTATCTAAATAAATTTAATGAGAAATAACTTATTATCATCGAGGTACCATAAAAGTTGAACACCGTATAATACTTAACGGTAGTTAAAAACTAGCTTAGTTCAGACAAATGTTGATGATTTCTATAACTAAGCCAAAAAAAAAATCAAAAAAATACGGGGAGTTTGTAAAACTGACAAATAAAAGTGTTGTAATCTAGTAATAAAAAAAGCAAGATTGGCGGTGGTTTGTGAAACAAAGGGACATTACAGTTGGTAATGTTGGTCGTTTCTTTTTCTCTGTGGCCCAGCGAGACGCCAGATCTTAAACCTAGAGGAAATCGGAATGGTTTCAAGTGCTCACTCTGTAAAGGTCTTAGCTGCCATTTTGAGGGTAATTGTGACAATTGAGACATTGCCGTTAAGTATCCAAATAAATAAAAGTGCATTGAGGAGCATGAATGTGTTAAGCTTTTATCTCTTTGTTTTACCCATAAACGCTCTCTTAATATAGTCATGGTATCAACGTTATTTTTTACTGAGGAAATTAAATTGCACTTTTGACCACAAATGATATCAACAAATCAATCACAAACAACTCAATCTGTGAGAGTAAAACTAATATAACACACCCGATTGCCTAAAAGCTTGGGTTGCCACACTTTGAAAAAAAAAAAAAAGACATAATGAAGGCGACAACGTGAAATTATAACACCAATGTCACATTTATACCCTGTCACTTGGCTTGATTGTAATAATTTCAAAATTAAATGTGAGGTTTAATAGCATATTATCAGATCATAATTTTAAGAACAATATTGAAGGATTTGGGAAAATTATATGCTTTGCTAAAAAAAACTAATACATTAATATTTGAGGTTATAAAATTAATTGTTCATCATCTTAAATAATAATATTACTCTCATTTGATATTAATTTGATACAAACTATAAGCGTTCAGAAATTAATTCACATAAACTTATTGCCCTCTTTAAGCAAGTAACCTATATTAACATAAATAAATTGTAATTACAACTTTAATATTTGTTGTGTTATTACACATTCCCCCATTAACCCTTCTTTTGTAATATTTTAACAATATATAATTTTTTATATACTTTTTGACCAAATTCCAGTTATAAGAGTGAAATAAATGAACCTATAATATTTATGTCTTAGCGAGTATTTTTTCTTTTCTTCTTAGGCCTCTCTTGGTATCCCCTTATTTTCTAGCATACATTTTTAATAGTCCACATATGCATGCGCATGCATATGCTTCAACGAGTAGTAGATATCGTACTGGACTAGAACAAACAATATTTATAGTTTGTACTTTACCAACTATAAAAGTCAGACAGTTTTAAACGTCCGGCTTAAACATGAAGGAGGTAACTGTTTTAATGTTCGTATTAGAAGACTTCCACCTGATTGAAGCTACACCTTCACCTACTTGGTTATTTTACTAAACGGACAGCAGGATTAACCCTTAGAATATATTAAATATCTTAATCACTGAGAATCAAGCCAGAATTCATTTAGCTGGGAGGAAGCTCATAAGTCCCTCAATCACGAGAATTGGCTATTTTGAATTATAAATTTGTATTTACTTGATAGTTTTGTTTACGTTTCTGTCATTGTTTACATAATAGATTTTCGCTTGATTCACTAATAATAATCGCACCTGGCTTACGGTAAAGTGACATCTTTTTACTTTATCGCTCTTACAGGTATAGAAAGCATGGTGATTGTCAAAAAAATCGAACTTGAGATTTTGATGAGTATCGACGTTTCATAGCCCCCGAATTCGGAAAAGTGTTTTTTGAATTTCTGTATGTCTGTCTGTACCTCCAACTAGAGCCTAAACTATTTTACCGATCAGGCTAAAACTTGGTATCCAGGGTTTTCATAGGGTTGCCCCAAGGGTTTTTTTGGAATTGAATATCTAACCCTAAATTTAAGGGTAGTTTAATAAAGGGTGAAAAGAGAAAAAATCAATTTTCTCAAAATCGGCTCTAACGATTTTGATTAAAATTCGTATATAGCCGTTGATTAAGATTATAAATAAACTGGCTATTTTCATTTACTCATGGAAATTACTTTTACGGTACTTTACAGAAGCTGCAATTTCCGTATCTCCGCAACTATTTGAGATACTAAATAGCTTATCATTTTAATATTGCAGTACTATTAAAAATAAAAACTTTATTATGAAATATATTTTTATAAAACCAACAGTTTCTGAGATATTGACAAATATATTAATACGATTTGAGAGCTTTAGTTGTAAAGAGATACTAAAGTTTTAACGCACTAATTCTCCAATGCTATAGAGTAATTAAATATAAGTAAGTCTCTCAAAAAGTTTGTGCTATTTTTCCTTAAACCTCTTAGGATAAATGTTTGTACAACAATGATCTATCTCCATTTTAGACTCAATAGTTAATATTTACATTTTTTATTAGTCAAAATTTATGAATGATAAATTTAATAGCAATGCGATGACATGCAGATGTGCAACATCTAATAAAATGTCGAAAATTTTAACCGGAAGTCGAGAATTTAATACAAAGTGTTGACCCTTGTGGACCCAATATTGATCTTTTTTATCGGTCTAAATATACAAATGAATATATTAATTCTTTAAAAATAAAATTATAAAATTTAAAACCGAGACTCAAAAAATGTTTTACATAAATATAGTGCAGTTTATTCTTGGGTTTGCTAGTGTATATTATTTCATTTCACATATATTACGATTTTTGAGTAAATATCTCAATTTTTAAACAATAGAGTGAGAAAGTCCGTGCGGAGTTCTGTATAATTTATTTTTCTTGGCATTTTCGAGAACAAATCACTGGTTGGATGTTACTATTCTTTCCAACTCCCCAGTATAAAGAATGTCTCGATATATCCAAGATGTTTTGGTCAGAGTACTCTATGCAGCGAATTAATCTTCCTTCAAACTGCTTTGTATAAATAATGCCTCTATACCTCTGAGATGTCCTGATTAGAATTCTATGTCAAGGCAGATAACTCTTACTTCAAACTCCCCAGTATAAAGAATGTCGCCATACCTCCCGGATGTCTTAGTCAATGCGCTCTATACAAGCAGTTTACTTCTCCTTCAAACGCCCCAACATAAAGATTGTCATTATACCTCCAAGATGTCCTGGTCAGAGTACTTCGTAAGCTCAGACTCCTGTCCCCTCCGTCTTCCCACGTTCTCAATGTTCTCTTCAACCTCCCATTGACCCAAACTGTCACGACACATTCACATCTGCTCGCCTGCCTGCCTTTGTGCTCTTATCACCCATTGTTCTGCTCCATTGCATTATGGGGATCTGTTGGGAACATCCCTTGCCACGGTTACCAACAAAGTTAGGACAGCTTCGTGGCACACAATGTTTATCATCTATAACCTATAGTTGGTATTCATCCGCGTGTAAATGATACAAATAGTTAAATGAATGTTTAATATTAAACGTATATCCGTTTCCAATTTTTAAGAGCAAAAATCCTGTTCAATTTTATTATTTAGGTCTAAATACCAATAAACCTGTATTTTATTCAAGTCTACCAGAATAGCTGTCGTGAGGAATACTAAACTTAAACTGGCCTCTCTAGTGTGTTTTTCCACACTTCACTTTTCATTTGAAGAGATTTTTAGAAAACACAAAAATATATTTTTGTGGCCAACATTGATAGCATTTTGCTATAGTTGGTGCTATTTTATAGATGTTAATATCTATCAAAAGCGATAGCTACATGACTTGAGTTATGAACACGTGAGCGTAGATCTAGTAACTTTAAATTTTCTAGACCAGCATCGGTGATTACATGGTCTAACGCGTCACTCTCGTGTTGGACTGGATTGTCGATGGAGGGAAGATAGGGGGTTCGAGTTCCGGTCGGGTGTACTGAGGCTGATTTTTCATAAATGGTTTGCCCACTATCCCTCCACCCAAAAAAAATGCGGGCACACTTCCTCTAAATACATTATTTCTCGACCATGACATAGTAGCGTTGTTAGTACAGAATCGTACAGCCCAAACTGGTAGAAAGACTCTTTGGCAAAAAAACAGCCAAATACTGTATGTTCATATTTGAAATATGACTATCTTATAACATATATACGTGAACGATACAGGGATAGCGAAGTAGAATTTAGGGTAAATGTACAATTTTTGTGTGTATAAAGGAGGGGAATGAGTGGGAAACTATCAAGAAAACACCCATAGTACACACAGATGAGAGTTCTATTTTTTTAGCTAATTGTTTATTCAGTGTACATTGGAGGGCGTTATTCAGGTCATTTGACAAACATTACGTGATATATATATATATATAAAAAAATAAATTTTATGAAAAAAAAAGATTATCTAAAGTTAATATACATACAAATAAAGAGAAGTAAGCACAAACGAATAAAAAATAGAAAATAATTTCAATATAATTACACTAAACAAAGAGAAAATAAAAAAACAATTAGTTCTGAGCCTGATAGTATTTTTGGAAATGGGGGCTTGGAGGAAAGAAATGTATTCATACAGTATGTGATTACTGATGACTATAACGAAATGGTGAGGAGATTGACAGTTGGGCAGAGCAGATTAAAACCTTTAGCTCCTCGTAGTAAGTAACCTAGACTTGTCCGTAAGCCCACACAGATCTGTTTTTTTGTTTGTTTTTTTACGAATTGACAAAACTGACAACTAGAAAAAACTACTAGATTTACTTTCACATGGTCATACGTCAAGTTTTATAATAGGCAGCAGTAATTTTTGAAATATATTATCAATACTTGTAATTAAGAATAATGCTATCAATATTGACTGCAAAAATAGTTTGTATTTTCTAAAAGGTGCTGCAAATGTCCACTCGAAAGTAAATCAAGGTATAGCTAAGCAATTACATTTTCCACATCATACCTACCTTTCTTTGATTAAATTTTAGTTGGAAGTTTGTATTATTTGAAAATGGCAGAGGTTCTGACAAACTTTTCTTGTTTTACTAAGATGACATTTAAATTGTATTTAGTTATTTATTATTTAAGACTGTAATGAATTCGTGGTAGTAAATTAGCACATTTCAATCTAATGGTATTTATTCTATATTCTTTTATAATTATATTATTGCTTGTTTATCTTGCGGTTTAAATGTTCCTCTACGAAAATAAAATATTAATATACTTGTTAATTCGATTACATAAAAAGTTGCTTATTTAATTTAATCAATACAAAATATTGTTTGATTTCGTTAAATCGAAAAAATATCGTCGGGTGTAAATAAATATTGACTAAATTAGCATGCACGTACTAACATGCATTAATCTTTGTATTCTAGACCTACTAAAGCTTGTCCCACATCTGACAAAATGGTCATTTAAAGAATCGGTCAATTCATCCACGCTCTAAGGCAGGCGTGTCAAATTTGTTGTATCATAAAGGCCACATTGAAAGTTTTGAAGAAACAGCATTTCAAAATAATTCAGTAGGCCTATTTTTATCTAGAGTGAAAACAATTCCAACTTAGTGAGTTAAATAAGCCTCACCCCTTTTTTCTCAGAAATTTAAAACCATTTATTTAAAGCAACGCTGTGAATGTTATTATAATTTTATGTTGAATTCACTTTCATGATGTGTTGACAAATGCGTGTCAGTAAGCCGAGACCTTTAGGGTGTTTAGTTCCATTTCATTTGAGATAAAAAAAACTGTTATCATAACCTACTTCGGTGTTAACATACTCCGGTGTTCGCATGCTTCAAGGCAATAGACTAGACTGCCGATGACAAAGAGATCGGATTTCGAAACTCATTTGGGTGTACTGAGGGTTATTTTTCCTGAATGCTTTTTTTCCTTAACTTTCCACGCAAATGTGGTGATGCTTTCTCTAAATTCAACCTTTCTCATCCCTAACTTATTAGCGTAATTAATGCATGGACGTATAATCTGAAAAAGTAGTAAGACGCATTGATGAAAAAAACCAAAAACATTTTTGTTGTTGACATTAGTATGTAGTCTACTACCAACATTGTACATATTTGGTGGGTCAAGTTAGCGTGTGGGTTTTAATTCATATCTAAGAAAGAGTACAAATTTGGTACACCAACCTCACCTCATATGCTAAAATTTCCAAATAACACATTAGCGAATGTTATTATTTTTACGACGTTTACAAAAAGAACAAGAGTCACATTCTATGTTATTTTATCATAATGCCCACGGGAAGAACAGAATCGTTGATTGGTTAGCCCACACGTTTAAGATTCCTATTCTAGAGGAATATAAATAAATGGTTCACAATCTTACAAACGTTTTACATTATAGTAGCTTATAGATTGGGAGTAAATTTTTAAAAAAAAGTTCAGTAAACAACAATTAAATAAGTTTTTATTATAAAAAACTTGACTATTTTTAAATCATTTGAAACAATCTTAAGGTGGTAGTATAGGGAAAGCAAGTTAGCGGCGGTGTTTTTGCAGTTTTTATAGCAAACCAATTGTTTTGGCCAAAATAAATAAAATATTGCTTCTATACAAATAAAGAGTTTAACTTTCTTCACATGGTGATTTCAACATTAGACGAGAAAAAATTATAATAATGAAAAAAAAATTTCATCATATTACAGGACATCCTTGAAAGATATTCAAGAACTGTTGATATCACCATGTGAAGAAAATTAAATTATATGTCTCTGCTGGAGAATTATTTGTTTCTTTAAATAAAAAAATGTTTTTATAGGAAATTGCTAAAATACTGACCTTTAATCGCGTTCCCTACACTCCCACCTTCAGGTAGGCCCTATAAGTTTTGGACAGATAGTTGAAGACATTTAAAAGGACAATATAATTTTCAAAATTAAGTTCTTATTAAACTAACATACCCCTTAAATTATTTTTCCGATGAATAAAATTTAGCCCTGAAAGTTTTATTTTTCACATAAAATACTTTACAAAATCATTACAATCATTTCAAATTACTTTCAAATTTTCAAAAATCAGCTATGAGTAAACTGCCCTTATTTTTAGAAATAAACTTAAATTCATGACTTTGTCTAAATGTATGACCATTTTATATTATTTATAATCAAGTTTTAATGAAATCCATCAAACCTTTCGGGTATAGCCCCAAGTACAGACATACATACAGGCAGAGGGAAAGACAGAATGGTAAAACAGACATGTCTGACTTGGCGGCACATATAACGTCAATATAAATCATAATTTCAAGGTTTAAAACTTTCACGATTAGGCTATAATACTCTCTCTATGTGAAAAGGTAAAAACATCAAGAAAATGAAACACAAGAATCCATAAAGAAGCATACCACGATGAGCCATGTTTTTTAATTTGATCTATTAGATTCGCGTAATACACGTTGAAAATAAGGAAAATAGGGTGTTCGAAAACAAGGTGTTTAGGTATAGGTTTGGTCCGAAAAGGGACGAGTCTACTTGGGAGTGGAACAGGTAACATAATGATGAGTAAGATACCCTGTACTCATCACAAGACATTGTCAAGATAATCAAGTCTCGTAGAATACGGTGGGCAGGACATGCAGCGTGAATGGGAGAATCTAAACCCTTGTTCAGAGTATTGACTGTCAAACCCATTAGGAAGACCTAGACGTAAATGGTAGGATAACATTAGAATGGAGCTGAAATAAATAGGGTTTAATGAGGTGGACTGGATAGAACTAGCTCAAGATAGGGATAGGTGGTGTACTTTTGTAAGTACGGCAATTAACTTTAGAGTTCCTAATGCCATAGAGTAAGTAAGGAATACACGTATATAATCGTTTGATAAACAGATTATATATGTACACAAAATAATCATTTACTATCTTAATTCACTATTTAACTCATTAGTGTAGCATACATAAAACCCAGTTTTTTGGGCCATTATTTTAGCACTGTCAATTTCACCATTTAAACATTTTCCGGCCGTTGTTAGAACATAGGTCAATGGACAGATGTACAATTGACTGGGCTAAGCTGTTGGACATTGTTCTCCTAATTAACCGCATTCAATGAAATAATGTTGTACCAGTCGCCAGTGAAGTGAACACTTAATGAGATATTATAACCATCACACACTTAATGAAGTCTCTAAAAAGTATACACACGCATGCATCAAAGCAAACATAGGTGTGGAGGTGTCGTAAATTAGTGTTTCTCATTGGCTATTTTAAACACTACTTAAAACAATATAGTAGACCAATATAAAAAAAAATCTGTGCACAGATATTTGAAATATGCTTGTTTAGAAAACTATGAAAATACTGTACATTGAAACAAAAATGGATTCCATATCGATGGTCTCAGTGTCTTAACACGTAACTTTCATGTTAAACTGGATTACTACTGATGCTGATGAGGTTGGGGATCAAATCCTGGTCTGGTGTACTAAGGTTGGTTTTCATGAATGGTTTTTTCCCCCCTCGCTCTTCGTAAAAAATACGAGTACACTTCCTCTAAATTCATTCTTCGTCGTCCCTAATAAATTAGCGTAATTAATACACATACGTACATCCCAAACGAATAGTGAGACGCGGCGATAAAAAAAACTTTTATTATTATTTTCCTTCCCGTTCCCCACACTACACACACTTCACAACATCTCAATAACAACTCCACAATTCCATCTTTTCAACCTTCAAGTCGAACATGCTCCATTCTGACTAAGTTAAACAACGTCAAACTTAACTTCCTCAAATTATTTTACCGTCATTCTATCCTGACAGTCTTTTCAGGGCCAGGAGTTCATGAGGATGAATATTGGTCCATATCATACCATCAGATACATTTAAGTGGCCCAATGGTCTAAGTTGTCACTCTCTTGTTTGACTAGCCTGATGAAGTAGGGGAGATCGGGGCTCAAATCCCGGGTTGGCCTACTGATGGTGGCTTTTCCTAAATGGTTTCCCATCTCCTTCCACGCGAGTGCTGGTAGAATACCTATAAAATGCTTCATTACTCAACCCTACTCCAGTAGAGTAATTATCTTATATGCGTATATCTTAAACAGGTAGTAAAATGCGGTGATAAAAAAATACTATCAGTTCGTAAATTAATTTCAATATTTGATACTACCTATTTGTGTTAAAATATATTTTCAAAATATTAAATGCATAACATCTCGCTACATATCAGACTTATAGGGTCAGCCATTTTAATCAATTTTGATTTTGGGAAATTTTTAACCTCAATTAAACATAGTAATGTCTTAAAAGAATTACAACCTTTTCAATAGTTATAATAGTTATCTATTGGCCCACAAAGCTTAAAATATTACCATTTTGCCCTTACCAGTTTGTCAAACCCTGATATAGTACATGTATGATCTTTTTCTAGCCAAAATTTAATATTTAATGAATTTTTTACAAATAAATAATGATGGAGAATCGATTAATACGTAAAGAAAAAAATTAAAATATATTTTAACAAAATAAAAAGCTATCTAAGACACAGGATATCGTTTGGTCATATAGTAAAAAAAAAAAAGTTTGGTATACACCAATATGAGTTCGATAACAGGTGGTACACCTAAAACACTCTCCAAAACAATTATTTCAAAAAATCATTTTGCCAAAATGAAAATAAATTCTGTTTTGATTAGCCATGTTTAGTTTAACTTTATACATAATATTAGTTTCAATAGTTCTTGATAATTATATATCATGAACATGGTGGAGTTAGAACAGAACATTAATTTTTATTTAAAAGATGTATGTTCAATTTCCACGACGAGCTTGACTGATATTCAAGAAGTATTTCTATATCCATAGAAAATTAAATTAAAATTTGCTAATGAAATAACATTTGATTAAGTCTGTTCAAAAACTTTTTTTCTATAAAAACTACTAGAATTAAAAATAATATACATCACTACATTTCACCTTAAAATGATTTTAATCTAATATAATCTCAGAAATAGGCATGTGCCCCTAATGTGTTATTAAAAAAAAATCTTAAGTGGCACATTTTATTTTTGAGGATGTATAAGCATTTATTTGTTATGTGAAGCAATATAGGCATGAAACCAGTTCATATATTTTGTTCATGATAAAAATTCTTTAAATCTCGTTTTAATTTTGAGAGTATATAAACCCATCTCAGAAACGTTAAGTGCTAATTCTAAAATTGTTGCAAATACTTGGTTACAGTTAGTGCTTTTAAATACAACTCTAGATTATTTTCGGATTTACACTTTAAGACCCGTCAGGGATATTTGCATTTTATTATTTGAATGGGGTAGAGATGATTAAGCTAGTATCGGGGGAAATTTATCCGCATTTGCATAAGATAAGAGTAGGAAGTAGGAAGCCACTATAATTTTGTTTTTCGCACCTTAATATTGTTACATGCCAATTGCATTTAGTTACACAAATGGGACAAGGATCAAGAAGGTATAGTTTGTAGTAAATCTAACCACATTTGGGTGGAGGGAGGGTAGGAAACCATTTAGGAAAATCCACCTCACAGGGAATTGAAACCCAACCTCCTCGTCATCATAAAACAATACTAGACTATTATGAAAATTAGGTCGCGTGCCCCTGGTGTGATTGTTTTCCATGATAACCATTATATAATATGAAAAGCGTCTCTGAAAGCTGACGTACGGGTTTGTATGCAGTGTGAAAGACAAGTAGCCCCGGTTTCCCCTATATTCGTTAGATAAGAAAGTGACTGGTTTGGTCTTTTGATAGCTGGAAGAGAAGAGTTACCGAGTTTTAGTGGAAAGTTTGGTAACGTTCCCAGGCGGTTTGACGGCTGATTGCTAGAAACTCGAGTCCAACTCACACGACCCCAAGGACACAGGCACGCACAAGAAGAAAGACCGACTCTTCTTAAGAAAAGATTGGATACGCTATACCTCAAATATCTAAAGCACTTTGTCGTTTTACCTGTTAACTCAACTTCCGCCTCACGTTTTATAAATATAAATGATTGGTCTTTTATTTTCACGGCCGCTATTTATTTTTTAATGTTATCTTTACGAGTTTCTTATCACAAAAGTTCACTATAGTTCTCATATTTGTGGTTGTCAACAAATATAGCAATTAAAATGTATTTTATCCACTGAAGTTATAAATTAATCTAATAGGTTACATTGTTTAACGGGTGTCCTTATTTGTTTTTACCTCCATAATTCCTGTTTGATTCGCTGACAAATGAGAATGGCTTTTACTGATTTGTTCTACGAATTACAGCCTGCTTTCAAAAACTCTTATACTTTTTTAGGCTATATAGAATTATAAAGGCATTAATTGGCAAATTTAATTTGCTCTAGGGTAACTACACTTGATTAGTAAAAATATGCCCTTTGAGAAATACGAAAACTGATTATGAGTGACTAGTTTTTAAACCTGTCTACTACAGTTTGATTATAATGCCGACTAACGCAACAAAACCTAGCCTTCATTTGTGAGTATTGGCGGCTGGTGATGTAAAAACTAGGGTGTTTACAAAATCAAAATTGTAATGAAGAATATTTTGCAAATATATACATATTTAGTTTTATTATATCAAGACAATAGCAACATATAAAGTTTAAGTAAATCAACATAGCATATGCATACATACAAATAGGCCTACATAAATTATATATATATACGTATACACACATCTAAGTAGGCCTACACACATACATAAAAAGTAACTATTTAGATCTACTTACCACAAAGCGACCCTATAGTGAACCAGGTAAGTTAAGCTCGCTATTATTCAAAACGAAGAGTAACTACGTTTACTTGGCCTAACATTGACATTAATGGCATTCTTGTGAAAATGTGAATTTTAAAAATTTAAATTTTTCTCGCCTATATGAAATAGTCTAACTAGCCATACTTTGTAAAATGTTAACTTCAGAATTTGCGTTTGTAATCACATTTTTTTTTTTTAACTTTTTCAATTAAATTTGGTTTATCAAAGGGGGAGCTAGTCAAAACACTAAAATGTTCACAGCAACGGAGCGAACATTTCACAGGTTAAATAAATCTCCATAAGATCCACGTAATTCAGTCGTGCGCACGCACATTAGCACTTCAACTGTAGCAAATAATTCTAGCGCTCACACCGTACTTCCAAACTGCATACAAGACCTTACCTCCTGCGCTCGAATACAACACAATTGCCAACACGACGCCAGAAAAGTGCTAACCCCCAATAGAAGAACGTGATTGTTTAGGATAAATAAATTAACACATAGGGTAGATTTAGATAGACTAATTGGTTATTTAAAACTAAAATATTACTTAATTGTAATCAAAATATTGGGTGTTCACGAACACATGTGCTAATATACATAAGTTGACACTGATTGTAAGAGCATGTATTGTTAGGCTTTGTTAGTAAATAATTATATTTCTGTCGTAAGATTGGATAAAGTAAGAGTGAACTAAATTTATTCTATTTTCAATAAATCAACTATAACATTTTATATGAAAAAAAAAGCCACGAATAATTATTGCCCATGGCTAAAAACCAGCTTGGGAAGATATATATTAACCATATCGAAAGTTTGCCAGTTCGTTTGCGAGCTCATCTAGAAATAAAGGAAATTCGAGGTTCTACGGGTACCAAATCGGTTGTTAATCAAGATACATCATTCCCTTGAGATAAACCTGTTAAATTGTTGCATAGACCATGGCTTTTTATCCAATTATGTCACTGCTAAGCAGTTTCTTTACATCGAACCTGTTCAGTATTTATTAACCACACAAGTAGGATTATCATACTGACTATTTTCAAGTTTCTTGTGTGGTGGTTTTCCTGAGTGCATCAAACTGTTTAAAATCTCTACTGAGTAGTTGCCTTTTTTCCCGCCCATCCTTACAATCTACCGAGATCGTACTAATCTATCAACGAACCATTACTTTTAAAACAGTAAATGACTCTTCATTTATTTGCGCAACTTCTTTATTTCATAGACACAGAATGGTCATTCGAAGTATCAGTTGATCTCAGGTAGTTTATTTCCAATGACCTTAAACAGCAAAATTTATCCCTGCATTCTGGTGGCACACTTCTAAACGTAATGTAGAGTCAGATTTTAAAATAAAAATATGTTGTTTACAAAATGAAAGTATTAAAGTTTTGTCAGAAATCACTGATCATCTTTCTATTAGCCCTCCACAGGAATTCGTGTACATTCAATTAAAATTCTACCATACTCATCCCTACCCATTAGCGTAATTAAAATGCGCTTAGCCCGGGCGTGTTGGAAAAAAAATTTGTAAGGTATAGTGGCGTAGATACGCACAAGCTATTTTTATTAAATTAGTTTAGATGGTTTTTCCAATGTTATTTATTACTTTCTATTTTTAATCCTACAAAGCCGTGGATGTGAAATATTCGTTGTATGCGACTGTAAACAAATATGTTTGTGTTCCCATATTATATTACTAATTTGTTTTTATAGGCTTACACATTTCAAAATGAAAATAATTGGTTGGTTTTTCAATATCTCACAAATTGACGTTTTAGTGCTACGTGACATTTCATTAGCTTTAAAAATGTAACTCTAAATAAACTCGTGCTCTCTGCTATATTTATTTTCGACCAAACAATGCGTGGTTATAATGAATTAAAGTTGTTGTTTCACTTGATTAAACACAATTGTGTGTTGAAACTGGACATCACTATTATGCTCTGAATACTTTTCATGATCCAATTATTTGTCTTTCCCTTCTAAACTCGAGGGCAGTGGAGATGATACAGATCATAGGTTACACTTTATCAGCATTTAAAGAAGAATTTAGTGACCTGGTGGTCTAGGGGTGAGGTGTCTGACCTCTGTGCTGAGGGTCCGGGGTTCAATCCTCGCTTCCAGTACAGATTTACCTTATTTCCAAACCCTTCCTTCACCTCTGACAAAATGTGTATTAATCACAACTTGTGAATGTGAGGAATGCCAGGCCTCCACCGTGGTTCGGATCCCACGTTAAACTGTAGGTCCTCCATTTCATCTCGCAATCACCCTACCATTACACATTAGCGTAAGTGCGTATAACCCGAACGGGTAGTAAGACGTGATGCTAATGATAATAAAGAGGAACTACACGACCTTAAACACTTGATTACATTTTGAAGGATGAATATGGTGCTTGATGGGTATTATAGGAGTTTTTATTTTGTCACAATTTGATATAAAATAATATAGCGCCAATAATTAGAAACGGCGAAGATAGGTTGCTCTCTATTTATATTTTATGTTGAAATAAGTATTATAATAATTATTAATTTATCTCGGTCAGCAAGGTGTTGACAACTAGCCTGGTTTCAATAAATGTAAAACTCATAAAAAATTATAGGGTTTTCTAAAACAAGCTGTTTGTGAAGATATTTGGTCCAATAAGGGATTAAACTACTGGGGAGTAGAGGAGGTTGCATAATGATGAATTACATGCCCTGTACTCATCACAATACATTGTTGGGATAATCAAGTCTCGTAGTTTACGACGGGCAGGACATGCAGCGCGAATGGGAGAATCTAGAGCCATGTTGATTGGGAGGATAACATTAGAATGGACCTGAACGAGATAGGGTACAATGAGGTGGACTGGTTAGAATTAGCTCAAGATAGGGACAGGTGGCGTACTTTTTAAGTGCGGCAGTGAGCTTTAGAGTTCCTAGTGCCATAGAGTAAGTTTTACCGGTATTCATTTATAGATTAAACAATTACATTTTAATATTTGTTGAATAAAACTATGTGTCCTCAATATACATTTAAAGGCTATTTTTATTAAATAAATTAACGTTTTCAGTTCTAATTTTCAGTGAGGTCTAGTATTATTATTTACTTGGATAGGTGGGCACGTGGAATATGCGTCAAGCTCGTCTAGTCTGGCTTACAGGGGTCAAGGAGGGCAGAGTTTGAATCTCAGCCGGGTGTACTGTGGGTAGTTTTTTACTAAGTAATTTCCCACACTCTCTCTCCATGCAAATTTGGGTATATTTCCTCTTATGTCGTAACTTAATCATCTATTAGTGTAACTAAACGTGAATAGCTCTGATGATTAGTAAGAATTGGTGGAGAGTACAAAAATACTTATAAAATGCATTCGCATAAACATATAGAGAAGATAGTATTTATTTATTTGAGGTATTTAACGTAAACTTTCTGAACTGACTGATTATATTAGCACACGAGAATTTTTATGAGGAAACGTGAAAGAGCCCACCAATTTTGCCTTCTAAGGTATGGCTTTACTTCAACTCCGAAGGAAATTGTGCTAAGGATTTTTATCGCTCAAGCAACATTCTTCGACCCCGGATGGGTTTGAACCAACGAAAATCTGGTCCTATGGCAAGCACTTTACCCTAAGACCACCGAGGTCGGTTAGAGAAGCTAGTAAAGCCACAGCGAATTATATGTGCGTTAGTGGCGGAATCTTATTTGTGTAGAGGGAACAATTAGGAATGGTCAACACTTCGTATTAAAATTTTGACTTCCGGTTAAAATTTTTGGCATTTTACTAGGGGATGCAGCTCTTATAGTTATCGAATTGTTACTAAATTTCTCTTTTATAAATTTTGACCAATAAAATAGGTGATTTTTGACTACTGAGTCAAAAATGAGAGAGATAGATCATTGCTGTACCAGGGGTGGATCCAGGACGGAGGGATGGGGGGCGCGCGCCCCCTTTCAAAAAATTAAACCAATTAAATCAATGTCAAAGTCATTACCAGTTTTATTGTCAACTAATACTATCTCACTAATCAAATTTAATTTTGTAAATTGTCATTGTTAATATTATTAAATGATTAATATACGGTAATTATTATATATACTTAAGACAGTCAAATTAAGTATTAAAGGGGTGAAAATAGTCATTTATGAAATCACCCAAATTTAAGTTGCGCGCCTCTCACCTTGTTGCACAAACCTTGTTTAGGTTCTATTTTATTTTATCATTTTTTATTATTACTATTTCAATGATTAATAATAAATAATGATCTTTAAAATAATTTATTTTTAAATATAGTGCTTTAAACAAAATCTTTGAATAGTACCACACACATAACGTGTTATTATGGCTTAGTGGTAAAAGTTCGATTTAGAATGAAAAATGGCTAAAAAACTATTTGTATGGTAATTGTTATAATTTTAAACTTATTTCCATCTTAATAATCACTATTTGTTTATATTATTATTATTTTCTTATAATAAATTTCAATACTAATCGCAAATTTCAAGTTATACCCTTCATTAGAGGATTATTCTCAAGTTTACCGTTACACTGAAAAATTACTTAAAGATTTACTCTCAAATTTTGAAGTATTTTTATATCAAAATATCTTTAGGTGCCTCTCACCCCCCCCCTCCCGGCCCGATCCTGGTGGGAGCACACGCGTCCCTCCCCCAACCCTCACGAAAATCCTGGATTTACCCCTGTGAAAACCGTGGTAGACTATACCACCACGCTATTTTGATTTAGTAGGAAGAACAGTAAAATTTAGTTACTAAGGTTACTAAAATAATTTTAGTATATTCATACATAAAGTCATGTTATCTGGGGCTGTCCCTTTTGATAGCTATCATCAATAACTATAAAATAACACAAATTATTTAGCGAAATGTTATCACTGTTGACCGCAAAAAAAAAAGTTTGAAATTTCTCTACTGTTCTTCCAACCAAAATCAGGGTCTAGCTCATCAGCGAGTGAAGTTGTGTAGAAAAAACCGGGCAAACGAAGTGAATATTTGTCGCGGCTGGTATTGCGGGTACATAGGTTGGCATGTGATACGAGATGGGGTGTGGAGGGGGAAGGGGATGGGGGAGAGTTCGTGTTTCTTCTTGAATCTTCGCACGCACATATAACACTGCTCTTGAAGTTTCATCCGTTTCTGGCATTTGAAGTTGTCGAATGTTTTGATGAATTATTTAATTCGAGCGAAGCCGCGGGCAAATGATAGTTTGAAATAACCCTCCCTTAGACATTTTTGAAATCGGAGTCTCAAGAGGCTATTTGTAGGGGTCCTCCTTCAGGTTCATCTGTTTTTTTTTGTTTTTTTTTTTTAAGTTTTNCATTGAAACCGCGCGGCCACCGGTGTGGACCCCACTATCAGTATCGCTCGAGAGGAAAGAGCTAGGACACGCAATACTCCGAGCTAATAGGTCCTTCTCACTAAATTGTCCCCAATTATCCCCTCCACCCTCCGCCCTCACCTTAGTCTTGGAGGTGTCTCATCAAGTCTTGACTGACACACACTAGAGCCTCGAGGATAGGTTGGCCGGCACGCTACGTCTCACAGGTTGGCCAACGACTTGCGGTACCACCAAACTAGGCCTTTTGGTTAGAGTTTGGAAACTGAACATGAACCTTACACCACGGTGTTATTAAAGAGTTCTAGTTCAGAATGTTCTCAAGTAACAGATAAATTATTATCTGGACACCATTTTAAACATGTTATCCAATGAAATGATAGGGAGTGATGTTATGTTGGTTCATTGATCTAAATACCAGTCCCGTGCTGTAGTGGTCACTGCACCTGGGTATGAGTCTAGTTGTCCCGGGTTCGATTCCCAGCTGCTACTTTGGGTATTTTCCCCTAAAGGGGAACTACCCATTGGTCATCAGGGTTCGGTAAATCAGGTTTAAGTTAGATTTAAGTGTTTCCATTGGTTTCACACTCTCATACTCATTATCACCATCATCTCATCTCATCCGAACATTGAAAGGGCTTCCACGGCAAGGTCGTCCCCTGAGCAACGGTACATTAGTACTGGATAATCTTTCCACCACTGGGCTACGAATGATGTAGCCTGGACCCACACAATATTACTATTGATCTAAATCATTTGAATGCATTATTTAACAGTGTGTAAAGTAACCCACCTGCTTTGGTGTGAACGTGTACAAAGGCGTTAGTTTCGTTTTGTCTGGTTGCTGGTGAAGGGGACGTTGGGGTTTGAATACTGATCGGTTAACTGAGGTGGGTTTTACCTAAGTGGTTTCTTCCAAGCTCTACTTTCTTCATCCTTTATTCGGTGAGTATTTTCTTTTCTTGTATATCGTGTTTCACTACCCATCCGGGCCAATTAACACTAATAGGATAGGAATGAGAAGAGCATAATTTAGAAGAAATGTGTTCGTATTGGGTGTAGGGTTGGTAGGTCACTATTTAGGAAAAAATCATCCTCAAGACACCCGACAGTAACTCGAACCCCAACCATCCTTTGACCTGCTATACAGTATATTCCGAGGGTGATTCCTTAGACCTCGAGATCATTGATGCGGATAATCTTCAGGTTGCTTTGAATGTTACCGTGCATATTCCGGCCTATGGAGTTGACTTCTGCTTTATTCATTTGCTTAGGGTGGGAGTGTAGGGACCTTGAGTTTAGGGAAGTATTTTTGTAGTTTTTATATCAAAACACTTTTTTTGGCTTATATGAATCAAATATTTATCCAGTAGAAACACATAGTTTAATTTTCTTCATATGGTGATATCAGCAGTTTAAATATCTGTTAAGGGTGTCCAGAAATTTAATGAAAACCTTTTCTCTTCATTTAAGAAGTTTCTTATCTAGTAAATAAGTATATATATATATATATTTCAATATACATGTATATACCCTTATTTTAGTAGTGAGGTCAGTAAATGACAGTCACAAACGTTAGTAAAACTATTTTCATATTTTCATATCTCAAATAAAGTTAATTACATCTTTACCTTTTGATAGATATTATCAACATCTATACAATAACAATAATGATTAAGTAAAGATCTACCGGTATCAATGTTGACCTGGACATTTTTATTTTTATTTTCTAAAACTGTTCTTCCTACCAAAATCAGGATGTATGTGATAATGTGTCAAATTAAGGAAGATATAAAACAAATGAAGGCTAAGCTTGGACATACTTTGATACTTATGGATAGTATTTATAACGATTAATTTGAATATTCATTGTAATATAGTTATTTCCCAATGATTTCTGAATATTTGAAAGCCTTAAATAATATTGGAGCCAATTTAATTTTTTTAGCATCGGGTTTTACTAGCCGTTCGGGTTATTCACTTATGTACTAATCACGCTAGTGGTTTTAGGGATTAGGAAGGATATATTTAGAGGAAGTGTACACACATTTGCGTGAATGTAGAGTGAAAATCCATATTGGAACCCCCCTCAATACACCCAACAGAGATACGAACATTGATCTCCCCGTCATCGGCAGTCTAGTCTACTGCGAGAGTAGCGCTTTAGACCACGTGGTTACCGAAGCGAGTGCCAATTTACTTCTTAAAAAAAAATCACTGCATCTTACTCTTGATAGCTATTAGCTCGTTTGTAAGCACGTTTAAGGAAACTTAGACAGTAGCTTATATTACCCGTTTCGGTGGGACTCATAAAGTTTGATTTGCTGAAACTAGACAGGCTTAGATTCAAATCCTGGCTAATGTATGAGGGTGGTTCTTCCTAAATAGTTTCCCACTTTACCTTAAAGAAAAAGTTGGTACAATTATTTCAAAATCCACTTTCCTCGTCTCTATTATTAGTGTAGTTAAATGCGGTCACCCCAGACTGGTAGTAATGACTTGGTGAAGCAGAAAAAATAAATTAGTAACACATTTTTTAACTCCTTCTTCTAAGATTCGATGTAGGAGTATTCGTAGCTGCGATTGCACATTATTCTACTATAGTAGTTCTCTGCTGCTTCAATATTTTTCATGGCAAAAAAAAAGTAATCAAGGTCACCTGACTGGTTTACTGAAGCCGTACTGCATTCCCCTTCGGCGTTAAAGTCTTGCAATACATCACGTTGCAGTCACGTTTACCTAAGGATATAACGCTTTAGTGTAGTAAAGGCATAAACATTGTTTAGCACAACTTTACCTTTTGATTGTTACCTTTATTTAATTGTGAGGTTTTGTTGTATCACGTGGATGTTGAACGTTCTTTTACCGCTTTGTATGCCTGTTAAGGTAATTCCTATTTTCTATAAATAATTATTGGAGATAATTTAAACAAATCGTTATCCTTTTGTTAAATATGTATTTTGATAATAGGTCACTATCAGAAATTGTGGAAAACACAAAAATTAAAAAAAATAGACTTAAAAAAACATAAATAATAGATTTTTAAAGACAATCTGTTTATTTAGTTTTATTAGTTATTCTTTGCTAAAAAAATAGACAAGCTAATAAATAATTTTTAACTATATGTCATGAACTTTTATTTTGTAATTGTACTTTAGCTACATTATAGATATAGACTATATGTGCTTATGTACACACATGAATGTATTTCCCTATTATATTTTTAGTTTAGGCATTTAAAAAGAGATAGCTAATACATTTTACTGTATTACCTAGTTAATACAATTTACTGTATTACCTATTTATATTGTTATTATTTAACACGTTTGCAAGACATTACGGAAGAAAAAGTAACTGTAAACATTTGTGTAATATATATATAATCCTAATAACTTAGCAGAGGTTATTTTTTTATTTGATATTCACTTTCATAATACACAGATTTTAACATCACACGGCTTACAAACTAATGTAACTTAGGACGGTAAACTTATTATTATAAATACATCTCTAGTGTATGGTCTACAGTTTTACTAATTTTATAGCAGTATGAGCTTGTGAATTACTAGTATTTATCTCGCTAGCATAACTCGGAATCGAACAAAGTGTTAGATGGCTAAAACTAATTTATAAAAATATAACGTTTTAACGCTGATAATTGCTAAGTTTTCTATCGCACTTCTTTCTTCCCCGCCCCCAACTCATCTCTCCGTTTTTTTAACCTATATATCAACACTAACAGGGTAGGAAGGTCAACCCTTACCAGAGGAAGTATACCCGAGATTTCATGGAGGAAGATTGGGAGATCATTTAAGAAACATGACCTCTTTGTACCTTGTCGGAAATCTATCTTTGACCTCCTTATCACCTTATTTAAAGATGAAACTGATGAATTTTTTCCTTTCGTTCCCATCGATGTGGGATATCACTCGTGAAGAGAATCTTACTAGTAATTTAATAATTAAATAGCCAAAGCTATTATTTATGCTTTTAGTAGGAATTACTCCATCTAGATATCATATTCTGAAAATAGAAAAATGACACCTGGACACGGGAATCGAACCCGGAACCTTTGGATTAGTACGCCTATTATCTAGCCACTGAGCTATCCAGGATTCGTCCCGTACCCATGGTCATTCTTTACTCATAAGCCAAAGGTCCCGGGTTCGATTCCTGTGTCCAGGTGTCATTTTGCAATTTTCAGACTATGGTATCTAGTAATTTAATATTAAGTATAGTTTTAATGAAATTTCTTAAAAATTTTTAAGTAAAATATAATAACTTTTACAAGATTTTTACATCATTTAAAGCGGATTTAATAATCAATAACACTGTTAGAAATAAAAACTGTAAACAAATGAAATTATTATTATTATTATTATTAGCACCGCGTCTTACTACCCGTTCGGGTTATACACACTTACGCTAATGTGCAATGGTAGGGTGATTGTGAGATGAAATGGAGGACCTACAGTTTAACGTGGAATCCGAACCACGGTGGAGGCCTGGCATTCCAGACATTCACAAGTTGTGATTAATACACATCTTGTCAGAGGTGAAGGAAGGGTTTGGTAATCAGATAAATCTGTACCGGGACCGAGAACAAATGAAAGTTTCTCGAATAAGTTTGGGGGGGCCAAGAAGGCTAGGAAGAGATTAGAAGAACAAAACTTACTCCTGGCCTCCTGTTATATATTTTATATTAGTTTTGTTAGAATTTACAAGTTGTGATGGGCAGTCCTTAGTGCATTCTGTCATTATTATTTTAAAGTTTGTGTTTTTTTTTATTATTGCTAGATATTAATCGGATAAGACTTGGTCGACTCTTTTCAAATTCATTGATCCCTTCTTCCCAATTCGCTCATCCCTTACATCAAAGCTATGAAGTACAACAAGTGCTGACTAGGTCGCCCAATCTTCTTCTCGAGATCTTGGCGGGGCTGATGGAATAGTCGACATTCGGAGCAGGTGCGACGCGTTCTGGATGGGATGGCGAGGTAGTGGCTTTATCCCAAGATGTCAGGACTGTGAGGGAGGGTGGCTCATCTTGTTCTGTGTGGGATACCAAGATATCGACCCTATTCCAAGATGTCAGGACTGTGAGGGAGGGTAGCTCATCTTGTTCTGTGTGGGATACCAAGATATCGACCCTATCCCAAGATGTCAGGACTGTGAAGGAGGGTGGCTCATCTTGTTCTGTGTGGGATACCAAGATATAGACTCTATCCCAAATTGTCAGGACTGTGAAGGAGGGTGGCTCATCTTGTTTTGTGTGGGATACCAATATATAGACTCTATCCCAAGATGTCAGGACTGTGAAGGAGGGTGGTTCATCTTGTTTTGTGTGGGATACCAAGATATCGACCCTATCCCAAGATGTCAGGACTGTGAGGGAGGGCAGCTCATCTTTTTTTGTGTGGGATACCAAGATATAGACTCTATCCCAAGATGTCAGGACTGTGAAGGAGGGTGGCTCATCTTGTTTTGTGTGGGATACCAAGATATAGACTCTATCCCAAGATGTCAGGACTGTGAAGGAGGGTGGTTCATCTTGTTTTGTGTGGGATACCAAGATATAGACTCTATCCCAAGATGTCAGGACTGTGAGGGAGGGTGGTTCATCTTGTTTTGTGTGGGATACCAAGATATAGACTCTATCCCAAGATGTCAGGACTGTGAAGGAGGGTGGCTCATCTTGTTAGAGGTGAGATGGTGAGGTATCGGCTCCATACCAAGATGTAAAGATTATGAGGAAGGGTGGTTATAACAAATTCATATTCTTTTTAGTCTTTGAAATTATTTTATTACTTGGTATGACATAAATCTGTCTCATTTTCGTAGCTATATTATTTCAAAACACTCCTTCGTAGACGGGAGGCTTGGAAGGTTGACATCAGTTTTAAAAGTAGCCTAAATTTAACTCTTAATTTAAAGTGTATACATTTCTTTACGGTATTTATCAGATTTAATTACGCTCACGGTTTAAGAAATAAGTAAGGTTATATTTAGAGGAAGTGCACCTACATTTGCATAGAGGAAGAGTAGAAAACCACTTTGGAAAACCAAGCCTCGGTATACCCGACCGAGATTCGAAACTCAAATCTTCCCGTCATCAGCGGTCTAGTCTACCGCGAGAGTACAACCTTAGACGATACGGCCACTGAAGTGGGTCTCAGATCTAGTTGATAAACTATAATGGAAACAGGTGACCTGGTGGTCTAGGGGTAAGGTGTCAGACTTCTGTGCTGAGGGTCCGGGGCTCAATCCTCGGTCCCGGCACAGATTTATCTGATTGCCAAACCCTTCCTTCGCCCCTGACAAGACGTGTATTAATCACAGCTTGTGTATGTGAGGAATGCCAGGCCTTCACCGTGGTTCGGATTCCACATTAAACTGTAGGTCCTACATTTCATCTCAAATTCACCCTACTATTACACATTAGCGTAAGTGCGTATAAACCGAACGGGTAGTAAGACGCGGTGCTAATAATATAATGGAAACAATATATTCGCTTAGTACTTGTTCTTCCTCAGAATTCATTTTATGGTCCATTGGTATGTGTAATGTTGATATTATATCCACAAACACTTTTTATATATACACATAGATGGATAACACACACACATTATATATATTACTTTTTACAACAAAAATAATACAATTGCATATAAAACCACGGGAAGAGTGCTGGAGAGAGGAGAAAAGAGGAAGAGCTGAAAAGGTGGATGGAAAGAGTAATATTTAAAGCACGTTTGAAATTGAAACGTTCTAAAATCCAACCTATATCAAAATAAATATAGGCTACAACTCTGGATTTGCTACCTTCTCAACTGACATAGATTTGCTACCTTCTCAACTGACATACTACTAGAGGAAACTAGTTTGAACTGACTGCGGCAGCTGAGAACGGTGTTGAAACGATTAATGAGGCTCTTACAACGATAGAAAATTTCTCAAACCACTGTTCAGAAAAAAAAAATCAATCTCTTGAAAAGATTAGTAACTTTTTAATTTAATCGGGACGATGTATTCTTGTCTGGAATCTAATGCCACACTTTGTATCGTGTTACGTAGTAGGCCTATATGTTCTTATTAGAGATTCGTCAAATCCATAGAATCCTATGGTATTCGAGAGATTCAACATGTGTAAAAATCCAAAATAAAATAATCTCGAATATATTTATGAAAACTCTGAACTAAAATCACAATAATCTTTAAAAAAATTAGTCAAATTAATGATATAGACTTGTGCTGTTGAAAGTAACAAACTCACACATAAATAAAGGAATAAAATGGTAACCATATAATTAATATACTAAAAAAAATGTTTTCTTTGTGGCTTATGGTATAGTAGAAATGATAAACAAAATTAGATTTGTCAGTGGCACCAATCCTCAAACAAATAAAAGAAAAAAATTTAATATTTTTACTTTGACTAAAATTGTAACTTTTTAAAGCTTGAGGATTCTAATTTTTATTCTAGATTCGAAAAAAATGTACGATTCGGATTCAAGATTCGGACTTGAGAAATATAGGATTCAACCCTTCAATACTTAAGATATTAACTACTGTGGGATTTGATAAAAAGGAACTTAAATAAAATACAAATGATTTTTTTTGGCCAATTTGATAACGTTTTACTAAATTATTAGTGTTATATTATAGTTATTGATAATATATATAAAATTTAACAGTTGCAGGTAACATGAAATTACGTTTAAATACGTGAAAATAGATCTAGCTATCAAATATGGTCCTTCTAATTAAATTTGCCTATTATATTTTTATTTAAATTCAAAGTAAAACATCGCACTTTATTTTTCGTAGAACTGTCTAATTCACATTAAAAAATTATTAGCCAATCAAGAACATTTACCTTTATTGAACTTGATTTTTTATTTTCTCATATAGAGAAAGAATTAGCCTAGATCTGATAAAAAAAATTTTGACCTGAGGCTAAGATGGATATTCATGTTTTAATTGCCCCCGAACTAAAAATGTATATTGGGCATTACAATTCTGTATTTAGGGCTACAGATTAAACGGTTTAAAGGACTTCATTTAAACTTTAT
The DNA here is from genome assembly GCA_902155825.1 of Timema genevievae. Lineage (NCBI taxonomy): Eukaryota > Metazoa > Arthropoda > Insecta > Phasmatodea > Timematidae > Timema > Timema genevievae. The sequence continues at coordinate 124,965 of CABFWO010000106.1, forward strand.
ATCTTGATGCTATTTGCTCATACCTGGATGGACTGAACTTTTTAATTTTTAGTTCTAAAATTAAGGCTGGCCTACAAATAATCTATTTTAGGAAATTTAAAATTTTTAAACATGATTGTTTTTATTTGGTTCAAAATGGATATTTAGAAAGTGTTTTACACGAATAGTAATATTATTAATATTATTCAGAGAAAATATCACTTAAGCTATTTAACTGAAGACTGATTTTAAAAAATTGTTCAAAATAGCTGTACATTTTTTTTTCTAAAATAAAGTATCTGAATAGTGTTTCACATGATAAATAATATTATGTAAATTGGTCTACTTATTTTTAGAAGAAAAAATAATTGAAATAAAGCTTATTGGCACTAATTATTTGAAAAATGGTGTCACAAACTGTAATAGACTAACGATAAGCTATTTATAACTGTTCCCTATAATTTTTTTAAAATCATAGCAGCTGGGTTGAAGATGCACCCGATATTAATCCTATTACACATTAGGGAAACTGCTTGTGATGGTCAAACAGTCGCAAAGACAATCAGGAAGTCCCCATCTTTAATTTAATTACTTTTTGAGTCTCGCCTAAAAAAATAATATATTTAATTTGATATGAGGTATTTAACGCACATTTTCTGAACCAACTGATTATATCACCACATATATTATAAACTAAATTAAATCTAGACCATACACAACACCCATCCCCCGACCGTTAATTTATCTTTGGGAAAGGGGAAGCCCACATTTCACTATTGATACATTTTTCATCCATGTCATGAATCAATCCTAGGATCCTTAGCTCAGCAGACAGACATGCTACAGACTGATCTAAGAGGTCAACCATAACCTAAAAGAGGATCCTAGATGTACAACTCAAATGATATCTAAAACTAGTTTGTTGATTAATTAAAAGTTGCTCCAAATGTTTATTCGTAAGATAATAAATTTGTACAAATATCCATTCATCTACCTATCCCAATCGTAATCTCACTTATTTATACTTTTGTAATCTAAAAACAGCACCAATATTCAGACCAATAAAAACAAAGAGACCTCCAAAATTTATTTTAATTAGCTAAAAATGACAACATATAATCTTTTATCCGGGCATCCTATCGTAACTAATTTTTTTTCTTGAAATTACTTGAGTCTTGTATAAATAAGTATGAGTAACTTTTCTATCGCCAAGTATATTTTTTATTTATAAATTATAATTAACTTCTAATAAACCCTAATTGTTTAAATACTATACAAATTTCTTTATAATACATCGAAAGATGGTGCCTACTTAATTTAATAGAAATATATCTTCACACTAAGTAATTTATCATGAGAATGGTAGCTCTGAGGCGTCATACTGCTAAATAAGATTCCTCAGTTAAATATTAAAATCGTGTTTGAAAAAAAATCATCGCGTCTAACTATCTGTTCAGGTTCCACGCATATATTATGATTACTCAATGGGTTAGGGATGAGCTAGGAAGTATTTTAGAGATAATATACCTGCATTTGCATGGCATGAGAGGGGTAAATCATTTAGGAAAAACCACCCTGAGTTGACCCAACCAAGACTTGAGCCCCGATCTCCCTGTCATCATAAAGCTAGTCTAACACGAAAGTGACGCCTAAGCTCATTCGGCCACTGAAGAGAGTTGAAGTTTGTTACCTTGTTAAAAATAATACTCTCTTAATTCGGGGAAGGTTAGATCTTTGTTTCTAACAACTTTACCATAATCTTAGAATTGATACATTTTGCGCAAAACACAGTTGAAAAATACCTTAATTTTAATTTTAATCAATTATTTATTTATAAATTAATTCTAACACTTAAAATGTTAGGGTTTTTTAATTTCTAGGAATTTTTTTTTAATTTTTCCATGAACAAGATTTTAAAATATGGACAACTTCTCATATTAATAATAATGAGAGATTTCTGATAGCGCGCCATGCGTTTACATGCACCTGTAGATCAGACTTGTAACCAAAAGTGTAGCTACACTATTTTAGGGAGAGTTGAATTTGTCAAAGGCTCTTTTGCGCTCTATTGAACAAATTAAACAACGTTTTGTCTACAATTTACGTGACCCACCAAAATTCTACCAACTTCCTACCAGTCGGTCGTAACCCACGGTTTTGGAATAGGTAATTGATAAGTGGTTATATTATAAGGAAGGTTTCCAGTTGCTCCAACCTGAGTCAAGTCTTGAACCCCTGACCACACCCAGATATCGGACGCCTGGTACCAATACGGTTATTTATCTTGACAGGCGGAGGCCGTGGGCGGACCAACGTATAAAATTATATGTTTCCGATATATGGCATGCAGCTTTCCTGTGATGGACTGGTGATTTCCCGGGGTATTGCTGAGCGCCCTCGTAACCCTCGTCCGTGGCATGGAATGACGCAGGTTATGACCATACATCCGACAGAGCCACAAATTCACCTTCATCAATAAAAGAAAGTCTTGGGGGTACCTTTTTCACTGTTGGTTAGGATTAATTTTTAGCTTGCTTCAAATTCTAGATTATTTCAAGTTCAATATTTACTAGTTTATGATACCTCTTCAATCTTCATAATTCTGTGAAATACTATTGCGCACCTAAATAAATTACGCTTTCTTGATTTTTTGTTTGCGTCCCGTGTTAGAATCCATTCGGGCGATCCGTATATTTTCACTAATGGGGTAGATAAGAGATTAGGATTGTATGATTTAGAGGAAATACATTCGCTTTTGCAGGTTGAAATAGTATAAACATTATTTATGAAAAAACATACTAAGTACGCCCGACTGGTACTCTAATCACTGGAAATACAATTTGAAATTACCACCGACCGGAGCAATGAGATACATTATAGGTGTTCACAAATCTTGCACCATTTTAATTTTTTTATACTATTTTAAAATACGTTTCACACCAAAATTAAGGTAAAATGTTTGAACTTATCCCTATTCCATAGAGAAATAGAAACATAATATATACAGTTTTATTATTTTAAATAAATGTAGTAAAAAAAATTGCCTCATTTTCAAATAAGTTTGACGATAATTTTTGCATTTGATGAGAAACCTAGATTTATATTTCCCCAAACCAATTATATTTTTTTAAATACGTTCACAAAATAAAATTTTAATACAAATTATGATTGTTTTAATGGTTTTGAAGCATCATAGCCAACCTTGTCTTTAAAAATACCTTAGCGTGCTAATTTGTCCCTTTTAAGTATTTGGTGCTCGTCCTTTAAATAGTGGCAAGACCTCCGACTCTTAAAGTTATTCAATAAAATGACTTGAAGAGTCCTCTTTGGTACCATTTAGTTAGGGAAAAAAACAACTCTGCATTACCAAATGCTTGGATAAAATAAGAAACTTGCTATTTTTGAAAATTTGATTCCATCCAATAAAGGAGGATACATTGGGATGAGTGACTAAGCGTTGTGTGTTTGAAAATATTTTAACCAAACACTACCATAGCAGAATGTACTAATCATTAACGAGTCGTGACAGATAAGAGGATCAGTCACGTTCCTAGAGTTAGAACGTTTTTTGAAAACTATTATATCTCTGAATAAATAGTAGAAAAGTATACATCTCTTTAGTAAAGTTCCTAAACGGCTTTAGATTCATTTGGCTTTATGTAATCATATCGCACCTCAGATATTTGAGTAATAAAGTAACTCTTTGATTACAGTATTATTCTTAGTTTAATCCTTTGATAACCTACTATTTATATAACTCTTTATGGATTTTCATATAAATCCACCCTTGCTTTAATTTGCAGTTTTATTTCATGTTGTTTTTCAAACTTAATGGTTTGACTCATAATTTAACATGGCTTTAACCCTTTCTTGGAATTTAAATTAGCTTTTTATCGTGTGGGATGTGCTTTAAATTACAATTTTCCATTGCTAGATTCGTGAATTATCGATGGGTCGCAGCTTAATTCGTGGTGTGATTGAGTTTTAAATTAAGAGGATTATAAATTCGTAACAAATAATTTCGAATGCCACTATCCAAAAGTGTCCTAACTGCCAGAATTTATTTTAAATTCACAATGTGGTTTATTAAGCTAGTAAAAAAATTGCATTGCTATCATTCCAGACTTATCTTAGTTTTTGCTAACACTTTATTGATTTTTGGATTTTAATCAGATATATAATTTCCTTTTAATCAGTTTGTTAGAATATTTTGGTATTTTGTGACATATTTTCAGTAAACCTGGTATGAACGTTGTTTACAAAACCCCAACGAGCTTCATATCAGATTAACCCTATGTGCCTTGAATATATTTAATCAAATTAGTTACATCTATCCTCAACCATAGTCAATAAAGTGATAATAATCTTATTTCTATAATGTTTTATCGTTGCTTTACTAATTTCTCAGGCGTTGGTGGACCAATCAATCACCTGTGAAAAGTTTCTAAAGGGATGACAGTTTAAAATAATTTGCAACTATTGTCAGGAGCCCTTGATGACTTATTTTATAACTGATTTATTCAATAAATAGGTTGAGCCCTATTTTTAACGATTTAAAATTTAACACTATTTTTAAACCTTTTGTATGAAAACGAATCCTCCTTTGAATACAAACATGTCACGAAAAATAAATATATTTTCAGTTAAATAATATAGAATTAAACTTGGTTTTGTTTAGAAAACTAGAATTGCGCATGAAAATAGTTTCTTGGTAAATGATTGGTGATACTGACTATTGATTTATTTGTTTAATTGTAGTATTTACTACGAAATAATTAGCAAATGGGAATTTTTTAGTGAATAATTCATTTTCATCAGTTTGTATACATAAATCTTTGATATTATACTCCCTAATATTGAAAAAGTATTGTAGTCATGAAATTGTTCTACCTCAAGATTGTAATGGCTCTTGATATTTTATGTCACCTTAAACTAAAAAATAAGGAGGAAGTACAATTCTGTCTATCCCCATGTATGTCTGTCCCCACATCAGTCTGTCTGCATTTTGGGTTACAGCCTAAATGGTTTATTTCTTTCAAACTTGACATTTGAATGTTGTATGGTGTGTTATACCCCAAGGTGAAATCGTCATTTTAATATTATGCTCTCGTTGAAGGTAGATTAATGAGGCCCTACTAATTTTTGAAAATTTACTTTTTAAATTACTTTAATGATTTTTTCAAACAGGATATCTGGGTGATGTTTTACATTGCAAATAACATTCAAATACTTATTTTTAAGATCCATTTTGTTTTAAGGATAGTCAACTGAAGTATAATTTTTTGAAAATTTGAAATATTGAGAAAATGGCTTAAATGATTTTGTTCAAAATTTATATTTGAAATGATTTTAAAATTATTTATTTTTTAAAAACTTATTTTAAGGTAAATTACTAATGACTAATATTTTAAAATTGGCTTTAGAAATTTTGTTAAAATAGTACTAGTCCGATTTCCTCCTCTTTCGTTACACATTATTCATTAATGAACATTAAAAAAAAGATCATGGTCCTCCTCATAGTGAAAAGTCATGTTAGTATCCAGTGTTATCACTGATATAAGTAGAGAAAAAAATTAAACAGTCAATTCATGCAATGAAATTATAATCTTGAATAACTCTTAACAATCTCAAAATGGAACGCATAGGATCGAGTTTTTTAACAAATGAGTCTGGGTACAAACGATATCGGTTTGAAACTCTGGATTATGCATAATCTACAATTCATAATTCATATTTTTTTTTAATACAACAAAATTGAAAAACCACTAGGCCCCTATGAAAAATCTCAAATTCGCTGTTTTCAAATGAATAGTGTTTAAAATTGAACTTTGTTTCATCTTCTTATATTAATTTAATCTTTTTGCATCTAATTTCCTGGGTAATCGGGTTTGATATGGGTTTCAAGAATGATCTTGGCCTTCTTCCTATCCCTGTTGACACACTTTGGTTACACTATTTTAACTCTCTTAGTGGTTTAATAACGGTTTTTAATGATTACTCTCTTATATAACAATGGCTTTAAACTCCTCACTAACCTTTCTGAAAATTCCAACCATTTATATTTCTTGGTTTAGAATTATCTGTCTTAAGTTTTCCAGCCACTGGACAATAATTGCTACGTCCCTATTGGCAGATTAGTCTAAATATATCAGAGCATAAAATACCTAATTCCCTAAAATATATTTACCTAACCATTAATATCAGGTGATTTACTATCTTATCAAACGGTCACTAACTTTATATTTTTATTCAAAATTTCCTCTATGTAACAAGTTTAAAATTTTTTACCTCAAAGCAAATAGTTTTGTATTAACATCTGGGTTTTAGGTAAACGATAAATTATTTAAGACATTTACGAATATCCTTTATGAGTATTGTTAGACGCATCCCTTGTCCAGTTACAACCTAGATTCCCTTACTACAATACCCCCTCCACTTATAGATGGGGGAAGATATATATATAAACAGTTTATCTTACACTTACATTTTATTAATGTAGAACCTTTGACTAATATTTATAAACATTCATAGGTATATACCCAAATAAAAAATGTCATCATTAATAACAGTTTTATCACATAAAAATCTAAGACGCTCAACATGAAACCCTTTTATTAGAACAATCCACCACCAGGTAATGACAAGGTTTTATAATTTATGTTATTTATTAATTGGAACGTATTATATTATACCACCAAACATCCTGCAGTCTAGTAGTTAGATTGATTACCGATCAAATAGTGTCATTCACTCCATTTTGTTGCAGCTCCTTTGTTAGGGGTCGGCCTATATTATAAAAATAAATTATCTACTATTAACACTACATTAAAATCGTATCATCAAAGGGAACTGACATTGGTATAAAGGCCACACCCAATTTAACCGATTTAGTCATTTAAAGAAAAATTAAAACAACTGTCTAAGCATCACACTCTTAGTAAATAGTGTCTTCAAAGATACTGACAGGGTCCGGGAAGACCACGCCCTACTTTTAACTGACCTAACTATAACATTGTACGCTAATCTCGTAGTAGATTAGATTGCCGGTGACGGGGAGATCGAGGTTCAAATCTTGGTCGGGTGTGATTAAGGTGGTTTTTCAAAAGGGTTTGCCACTCTTCCGTAACGCAAATGCTGCTACACTTCCTATAATTATATAACCTTACTAATTCGTTAACCATTAGCGTAATTAGTACATAAGCGTATACACCGAAGGGGTAGTAAGACGCAATGATAAAAACCTCCTAAAATTAAAAAGAAAAAAAGTTGTACGTAAAAAGCAGATTTAATTTTATATCTACAGTAGTGAATATAAGGCCAAAGCCGTTATTAAATATTCAATCAATAAAATTTGCAATTGATTGATAAGATACATAATAACACTAGCATTCACACTTCTTTTAATAAATAACGTCATGTAATCGTTATTGCAGTATTTTGAGTCACTAGCAAGATGCCTGCATTCGATGTCACCTGCTCACCCCAGCAAATATTTTTTAAATTAATCCTGTGGTTTACGAGTTCAATAGCAATTTTCAAAATCAACTGGCCAGATGGGTCTTCTGCTAGCTGACAGGCCCTGTTTGCACACATGGCCATAAGTCACGGGAATATCGACATATGGACGGCTACAGCTGAATTGCTGTTAAAAATGAGCCCTTTTTCCGGTTCTAAACATCATCCAATAATTTTAGATATATTATTACGTTTTGAATAATATTGTGGTAGTCTCGTCATAAGTGTTTTGTTTTATTGGTCCGCTTTCAAAGGTATCCATGGAAAACATTTGTTTGGAATATACATAGACGATGTAAAGACCATTTAAATTATTGTATTTTATCGTCATGAGCTCATGTTTGTTCAACTATAATTTTATTTATGACGATTAAGTATGTAAATCTACTGATGTAAAATATTTATATTTATGAACCAAATAACCAAAGCTATTATTTATGATTCTAGTGAGGATTACTCCATCTAGATATCATATTCTGGAAATTGAAAAATGACACCTGGACACGGGTTTGATTCCTGCGTCCAGGTGTCATTTTTAAATTTTCAGAACTTATATTAATGTGTTTTTTTAACTCTTTTTAACAAAAGATAATGTAGGTTTGAATTATGTCCTTATCAATCTATTTACACACCAATCCACTTCGTAGGTTACATGAACGAAGGATTTGTCTGGATTTCTGGCGACGTTGAGATAAGGATCCAATTGGCTACCGGGCATACTGTTGTACCTTTTCCTCCCTAAAATTTTATTGTTTCTCACTATCCTTACACGCGAATGTTGGGGTACATTTCTTCAAAATTTTGTATTCCAGATCACTACCTCACTAGTGTTGACCTCGGTGGGATTGTGGTAAAGTTCTCGACTCGGGATCCGATGTTCGTGGGCTTAAACCCAGATGATATCGATGGATTTTTCTTGGAACGATAAATATCCGTCGCACGACCTCCTTTGGAGGGGAAGTAAAGCCAATGGTCCCATGTCGATTGTGGTATATAAAAGAACTCTTGCAAGATATGTGAAAATACCTTTCCCAGCATAACAGTAGGCCCTTTCCACGCTCGCTTATAGATAAGCAGTGTGTAAGGCACAGGGAGCGACCACACTTTCTGAACTCCTCTAGTACATGGTGCAAGCAGCTCTAAACAGATCAAGGGCCGAGTATAAACGAGTACATATCCAGCACTGGATGGATATAAATCCCCAAAAAACCAAACTTAGGGTTGTTGATTTAAAAATAATACCTCATATTATGACGTGGAGCACAGAAACAAATTTTTAGATTTTTTATTATATAAAGTTGATTCAAATGTTGTTAACCGCTACTGATTGCGATTCGGTATGTAAATAACTCACATTGGTGGGCACGCGGGCTAAGGATGAAGCCTCACATGGTCTGTTTTGGTGAGAGGTTGTAGTTAACAACTGGCCGGGTGGGAGTTCTGCTCTCCCTTCAGGCAGATTTGGTTATATTTTCTCTATAATCCAACCTTTCTCAGCCCCATCACATAAGTGGAAACATGCTGATATACCGAACATGTAGGCCTTGTAAAACATGGCACACACCAAAAAAAATAGATGCAGGCCTATACTAAACTCAAAATGATCTAATGACAGAAAATATCAAAATCCATGTTTTTAATAAACTTGTTAGAATAAATAAATATCGTTGGAGGTGTTCTTGTCAAGTTGTTTACGCTGATGAATTTCTGATATCTTGTTTAGTAAATGTGGTAATTTTAATAACTAGGTATATTTAAAAAAAACACAATTGAATAGGTATAAAAATGTCCAGTGTTTTGGTAGCCCAAAATAAGGTCCACCCATCCTCCAAGCAATTCATTACATGAAAAAAATCATATAAATATAACTTTTGAAAACGACTCAAGGAATGCGCGTGGAATAGCTATAGAGTCGTAATTTATGTACGACACATATATCAACAAGCTGTCACCTCAAACAACATTGTGTTAGTTAAAAACAGACACGCCCAGTTGACAGGAAAATAATTTGGTTGTATGTGTTAATTTATTATATATATACACACACACACTTAAAAAGTTAGGGCTACTAGCTCAAATGATGTTAATGGCGTCCAAAACATTAATAACCCATTATCTACAATTAGTATGCTAAGTGAAGAAGAGTCTGAGCTGTGATGCGAAGAGTGAGTGATCTTTTAATTTACACGGATCTATCACGTAGTGAATTTAAGGGCTAAGCGTCGTGACATTGACTGTAGTAGTAGCCATTCAAATATGTTATAAGATTCTACTTCTTGTTCAGTCGCGTCGTATTGAACTTAATAACCCATCTCACCCCATGGGTAACGCACAATTTAGGTAAGTGATAACAGCTCAAACTAGGTGTAACATAGCAGTGTGGTAGCATGGGTTTTCGTGTGTAGCTTAGTGAGAGAATGCTGCTCGAAACAATTGTTCTATAGTAACTAAACTAAAACTAAAACTAAAACTAAACTATCAATTAGAAAAAAAAAAGTAGAAATCGGTCCACTGATGAAATTTTGTTATATTAAAAAAAAATCAACATTTAAAAACAGTGTTTTTATTTTGAAATATGATCGCCTTTGTGGTATAGTGGTCAGAGCGCTTGGCTTCATATTCAGAGGTCCCAAGTTCAAACCCTGGCAATTAGAGATTATTCTGTGAAGCACTGAGTCTAGAATGGGGTCGACTCGTTCTCGTGAAAACACTGAAAAGCTACTCGAATAAAGAAGTAGCGGCTATGGTTTAGAAAACGGAGATCAATGTATTGACCATATGACACACTCTATCCTCAAATGAAAACACTATCTTCAAATGCTCGGTTGGTATAGCTTACTTGCAAGCTGATGCCATGGATATTTTTTTAAATTTCAACTAGCCCTATTTTAATGTTGTAAATTGAAGAATGTCAAAAATTGCACCTAAATTATATTTCTGGTTCGAGCATAGTTGTGTATCTAATCAACCGGCTCCAATTCAATCAATAACACACTTATTGGCCACGCCGGGTATAGGACAACGACCCACAGGCCACAAATCCCTAAACATACGCTCTACCTATTGATTTTTTTAAATCACTGCGTCTTTCTACCTGTTCAGGCTATACGCATATATAACTACTCTAATGAGGTAAGCATGAGGGAGGAAGCACTTTAGAGGTCATCTACAAGCATTTGCATGGCAAGAGAGTGAGAAATCATATAGTAAAAACCAAACTCAGTAGACTAGACCAGGATCAAAACCCCGATCTACCCAGTGACGTCTTAGACTGTTCGGTCATTGAAGTGGGTACAATTGAATTAAGGTCATTCGACCATCAACATTTTATTGAACTATTTTAACAAGTGTGTACATATGAGCTAAATAGTGATTCAATGATTTTAAATCAATAGAGCTAATTAGTTATAAGGAGTCAAACTTACCATTTTATTATTTTTGCGTATCATTATTAGGGTAAAATAATATTAATGTATGGGGCTGAAATGTAATAAGACTAATTATTCTTGTGAGTTTCACAGAATGGAATTTTTTGTTAATAATACATATGATTATTAATATTGATAGTAACAATATTTACAGTATAAATATTTAATTTTAATACTTAAAATATTAATCTTATTAATTATTTAATATGTTATTAATTATTTATGATATATTATTACTATTAATATGTGGGCCTATTAATACTATTAATATTTTATTGAAATATTTATAGGCTATTAATATTATTACTAATAATAATTTTAATATTGTAAATATATCATTGAGTACTTACCTACTCTATGGCATTAGGAACTCGAAAGTTCTTTGTCACTGACAAAAGTACACCACTTGTCCCTTTCTTGAGTTAGTTCTATCCAGTCCACCTCATTACACCCTGTCTCTTGCAGGTCCATTCTAATGTTATCCTCCTGTCTGCGTCTAAGTCTTCCCAATATCTATTTATTTTAGGCCTACAACTTTTAGCATTCATACCCTTTTTATTAGAACTAACTTTTGCTTTTTTTTGCTTTTTTTAAAACTCTTTTTGCCCTTTCGTAAATTAAATTATTTCTAGTTAAAATTTTTAATAGAATTATTTTTGCTTTTTTTCTCTTTTTTCTCTTTTTGCCCTTTCGTAAATTAGATTATTTTTAGACATAAGGATTGGTAATAGAGTTATATGAAATTTTATAATACTTAAATAATAATATTATTAATAATAATAATTAATAATAATAATAATTATACTTAGCACCACGTCTTACTACCCATTTGGGTTATACGCTTAAATACTAATCACTCTAATGGGTTAGGAATTGAAAAGGTTGAATGTAGAGGAAGTGAACCCGCATTTGCGTGTATGGAGAGTGAAAAAACATTTAGGGAAACCCCCCTCCCCCCCAGTTTACCCGAGTGAGATTAGAACCTCGATCTCCTCGTTCTCGGCAGTTTAGCTCAACACGAAACCAGTGTGTTAGCTAACTCCGCCACCGAGGTGGGTCTAGAATAATTTAATTTCTGTAAAATTAGGCATAGCAAATAAGTTAATCAAATACAATTGAAATTTTATAATTAATATAATATATTTATATTTTTAAAGATTTTGTTCCACCATAAAAATTGATAAAAAACCTTACATGGGATGGAGTCCAACCCACCCACCCCCTCGTAATAAAACGCAAGAAAATACTGAACTCCCCTCCCCCCCAAAACCCTAACGTAATTTAGGGACAGCCCCTAGATGTTCACTGTACTTTGAACATCGAGTTGGTTCAGTTCCTGATTCCATAGACACCCACCACGTACATGTTTTCATTCTGATCTGTCACGTCACGTTTCTTACGAGAGAGGGTTGTGTGTGACCTGACGTGACGTGGGCACGTGTCACTGAATGACATGAGGAGCGGTCGGTCGCGAGTACACCACCAGGGGGAGCTGAGAGGGTGGGGGTAGATGCTCTTGAAGACCTCGACTCTATTACCGGCATCAAGGCAATTTATCTCAACGATGAAGGTAAATGTTAATTATAGTAATTATGCTATTAGAGCTCATGAAATGAGGGGAGTGAGCGATAGTTTCATTCCGATCTTTCCTAGAACCTTGTAGTGAGTCAGCTCACCCAACTCGGACCCTGGTGAGTGGCTGCCCGCGGACAATCACCGTTAACCAAGGACACAGCGAGGAGGTTTTTATGGACACTAGGGTGGACATCAAATATCTTTTTTTTTCTCTGTCTCTTAATACACAGCCACGATATCTACATTGAATTCATAACTTTAGAGGAAATTATCCTCATTGGGGTGCAAGAAGAGTGGGAAACGGTCGTCTAAGCATCACAAAGAGAATCACTAAACAATGTCGCCCACAGACCTGGTCTTACTCAAGATGAAGCTTTACTAAGGTCAGAAGTCAAGGGCTTTATATTTTTGGTAATGGGTGCAACACAGGATCAGTGAGGGGTGCTAAAGGGGTGTAATCACAGTCTGTGAATAACTGAAAATGAAAATCTCTTCAGAATATATACCCTGGTTTCTTAAAGAGGTCTTTTAGGGAGCGAGCAAGGTTACACAGCACTCTTTACAATTGGTACAGTCAGAACGAGTATTTCTCAATACAGAATTTCAAATCAATATTTGCGTCGATAAATTATTGGTCAATAATTAAACATCCGACTAGTGAGTTTGACCAAAAAAAACTAAATCTAGTTGGTGTAGCTACATTATGGATTACAAAATTATATAGGATAAAACTATTGAGTTATAAAATGATCAGCACTTAGGCTATATGTATAGTTGGAGATGGTTTAAGCTGATAGCTATTTAACAGCTTATAAATTAAGAACAATTTTTTCTTTCTCATTGTGCATATCTCATGTATGTATTGATGAACTACATCAATTTCACTTCCATACTTTGATTACTTTGCCTTAAATTAAAAAAAAAAGTAAATTTGCTCTCTTTTATAACTCATGAACTATAGTGATATTTTAAAAATACCTTATTTTTTACAAATATTGCACATTTTTTTATCGACTTGTTCCCAGTGTTATTTGATCTCGAAGGTCAAGCTGAAAGGCTCTTATAGTAGTGCAACAAAATTCACGATTACTTTTATTTCTATTACAAACAGGGCCAAATACCCAACTTTATTGTACTATTTAAAGTTTACATAGACACGGAATAATACCTTATTGACATAAAGCAAAGAGTACCGTTAAATATTTTATTTTATACTCAGACATATGTATAATAATTATTAATATTTTTAATGAATCCAACACATGTAGTAGAGAGACTTTCAAAACAATGTTTTCACAAAGTTTTTAATTTAATGAAACTTTCATGAGAATGGTGTATTCAATCCCTATGAAGTATTTGTGTAATATGAATTAATTAAAGCAAATTTTAATTCTATAAAATATTTTCATTTGTAAAAGAAAGAGTATTCAAATAAATTAATTTAAAATTTCACATTTTTACTTTTTTTACACATAAATATATGTCCATTATATATACCAATATGTCTAGTTAAAGTGGAATAATAACATGGAGAAAATGAGTAACAACATAAATACAAATGCATGCAGAAAAGTTATTTCTCCTAATTATTCTAATTAACAGAAATACACACATACAAACTGAATTACGTTAATTTATTTTTCGCCACATCGTGTGGCTGAATTTTAAACTCTGTCCACTAGAGGGATTTGAATTGTTCTCGTAATAATGGCGGAGTGTGGAACAACAGAATGCCCACCAGGTGCTCAAACCAGGCCCGGTTCCAGGGAAGAGCATACACTCTCCTCTCCCTTGTTCCTCTTATTGCAGCTACCAACTAATATTTGTACGTTCTCCAAAACGTTTGTTGTCACCTTCACAAAACAAAAAGCAGTGCAAGCCATTTAACAATACATTGAGACGCATATAACCAAATACGAAAACATAACTTTCATTCTCCAATCTATTTAAGATACTTTATTGTAGTACCTAGACAAATTATTTAACTTTCATCCTCCAATATATAGTATATATTTTATTGTAATAATTCACTTTTAAAAACATTATTAAACTAGTACTGTGAACATTAGACCTCACTCCATTCATCTTCTTATCGTTACTAAAGTCATAAGATTTCTCTTTGGATTTCAAGTTGGAATACTTTCCATAATCTCTCCATGGATTTGAATTATATGTTTCCTTAATGATTTTGTTTGACAGAAAACAAATGAATACTATGTACAATAGTACACTATTTTCAGAGAATAACCACTGCTCACGTGGTTTATTACGTAAGTCTCTCCATAAGAACGCTCGATTGTTTAAAATTTAAATTCAAATCACTTAAGATAAGTAAGCTACTAAACGAAAATTCTTTTAAGAGGTTTCTATATTGAAACGGACTACAAGTTCGAAAAACCATGTACAGACATTGTTCGGCCTAGGTCACAGACAAATAATATACACAGACACACAACCTCCAGGTTAAAATGGTTGCTCTCCTTTTGGTAGCTTTAGTCCTTCAACACTAGGATCGCTGTGGTTAGTCCTATCATCACCTAGCAGTGACACTAGCGAAGCCCAGTGTTTAAGGACTCAAGCTGGCAAAAGTAACGCAGCTAACCCCCCTTATGGTTTAGAGTCTGTTTCTTACTTGTCTGTGGGCTGGGTTCATAGAATCTCCCTGACGAATTTCGTTAAGATTGGTTACATTTTTCGCGTAACAAAGATTAAGCCCGACAGAGAGAAGAAATGTCAAATGGTAAAGCTAAAACAAGACCTCGGTCACCTCGCTACGTTTGGTCAATCAGTGCGTTCGTTTTAAACATTTTGTTATCAAGCTATGAAAATATGACTCAAACTTTAATTCACCCTCTTCAATGGTCTAATGGGGTGAGGCATCACTCTAATGTTGGACTAGGCTGTTGATGACGGTGAGATCGAGATTCGAATTCAGGTCAGGACTGCTGTGGTTGATTTTCCCTAAATGTTTTCCCACTCTCCTTCCACGCACATTTAGAGTATATTTCCCCTAGAGTGTTTCCTTCTTCATACTTACCTCATTAGGGTAATTATCATACATGCGGATAACATGAACAGATATTAAGAAACGGTGATAAAAAAAAGTGTTTCACTAACTATATAATAGGAAAAATCAATGTATATAATTGAATCTATGGCTGAAGGAAAGAGGTAACCTTTCAGTAGCCCACTTAACTCATTTTATAGGTTAGAACTAGATTGTGATGATGATGATAATGATAATAATAATAATAAATTTAAATATGAACTGGAACCACTTCCATACTCTCTTCACGCACCAAATTAAATTTTTATTTTTTCTTTCTTTCTATCGTATGGCATTACTGACCGAGAATACATGATATCCAGTTCATTCACCTGCATGTAGACTCTTCGTCACTGTGGTGGCACAGAGCGTTGTTCAAGGTACACCTATCGAGGTTGTATACAAGTACCCGCAATTATATGAATTGATGATAGTGAATTCGAAGGTGTGGAGCCAGTGGTATTCTTAAACCTAAGTTAAGCATAATTTAACAACCTCTGTTGACCTTTGAGATAGTTCCACTTAAGAAAAATAACGCCGACGGTACCAGCCAAGAGTCGAACCTGGGTCCTCTAGGTTCATGTCCTGGTGCACTGACCACTACACTACGGGGCCGGATATTCAATTTCTATATAAAAATAATAGGCTCTGCAAGACAGCCAAGCACTTCTAAACGGAGGACAAGACTTATTTAACCAAAGTTATTATTGTGAGATTTGTCTACAAATATAGTTTGGAAACAATTTAAATAAAATCATAAAATTTATTTGTCAACGAGTCTTGTACAGGGTGGCCCACGGAAAAGTAGCCCGCCTCCTATATCCAGCAGGCACCTCACTCTGAATTGGAGGAGGTCAATCCCCTTCCACCCCGTCTTGTGCTATAGACAAGCAGTTCACTTGCTCATTCTTCATGTCACAATATAGGTGGTAGGGACCTCCTCCAATTCAGAGCGAGGCGCCTGCTGGATATAGAAGGTGGACTACTTTTCCATGAACCATCCTGTATAAGGGAGGGGCAGCCTTGCAGAAAATAATTGTTCGATTTGACTCCCTTGTCCAAGTGTCATTTTTCATTTCAAAAAATATTTATATGCGGCTATAACCGTAATTAGCTATAATACCTGGGAAGATCAATCCATATTGATACGCGCATTTATACAATTGTCATTGCACTTTTGGCAGCATAAAGCCCTCCCGAGTCGATGATGGCTGCGTTATCTGATACCTAGTGATCCCGATTGATCACTCATTTGTAGCTGACGATTTCCGCACGTACATCACAGAATCTGCCTTATAATATGAGTGAAGAACGATCATCAGTACAGTAAGACTCCTTTATAGTTCACTGGTAAGAGTATTGGCCTACAAAGCCAAAGGTCTCGGGTTTTATTCCCGTGTCTAGGTTGTCATTTTCACTCAATTGAATGTAGATTCTCTATGGGGAGGAATGTGTTGGATTCAGTTAGGTTCTATTTTGTGCTTCACGTTTTTGTGGCAGAAAGCATGACTATTCCATCCTTAATCTGAGTGACAGACAACAGAGCCAAGTGACACGAAATGCAACCGACGAGGGCTTACAAGAGCAAACCCAAGGGAATTATCAAAGATAACCGAAACGTTTCTTTACCAGTAACTAAACGGGCAAAACGGGCATCTCACGCGAGGGACTCGTGACTTGTCGTTTAATGTTGCGAAGCGTAGTTTAATGTCATGCAGCATAATGTATGGTTGTGCTGTGTCGTGTAATGCCATGCTTTGTCGTGTAATATCGTGAAGTATCGTACTGAGTAGTGTAATGTCGTACAAAGTCGTTTAATATCGTACATAGTCGTGTAATGTTGTTCAGAGTCATGTGATGTTGTACATAGTCATGCAATGTCGTACAATGTCGTGTAGTGTTGTGTAACGTCGTGTAGTATCGTGCAGCTTCGTATAATGTCGTGCAAGTCATGTGATATTATGCACTGTCGTGTAACGCCGTATAATGTCGTGCAAGTCATGTGATATCATGCACTGTCGTGTAACGCCGTATAATGTCGTGCAAGTCATGTGATATCATGCACTGTCGTGTAACGCCGTATAATGTTGTGCAGTGCCGTACTTTGGCGGGGTCGAACAAGTTGTGCTGCCAGGTTTGCTGACCTCCCAGAATGGCCGCGAGCTTTTCCGGAATAGCCTTTCTCTTTCTTATACAGGAACTGGAGTGACAGAATGATCCACTTTTTTATTCTACGTTCTCTATCTTCTTTTAACACGCGTTGCATCTCTCCACTCTTGACCTCACATTCCTCTTTGTTGTGACTACCTCCTTTTGATCTACCTTGCACGTTTGAAGGTTTGTTCATTGCTCTCCATCGCACTCGAATTAAAAGTTATTTTAACTTCAACACAATGTAATCTATCCATAGCGAGGCAAATGTTTTTATATTCATGGTTCGATGAGTAGCCTGTTTTGAATTGGACGATACCTACACTATATTAGGCATCACAAATGATAATTCAATTGGTTGTATTGTATAAATGATTTGATTCAGAAATTATTCACTCAAAATATCTTTAATGTCCTTAGAAAATAATAACTATGGTAATATATGAATCTACAGTAGTTCCTACATTAATCATCGTGTCATTTTAAATATGTATTGGTAATATTTATAATATATGAGAAAATAAGGAAAGTCATTGTATTTAGAATACGGCTAATGATAAGTAAATTGTTATTAAAAAGCAGGAAAAACCTTTTCCATTCAATGAAAATACCTAGAAGCTCCTTCCATAAATAAATATTATATCTCAGTAATGTTTTATTAGTTCTAAGACTTGAATTACTTCAACCTCCCTTCAGAAGCAGTGTAATAATTTGCTAATGCCCAACTCTTCTTTTTAAAACCCAGGTCAAATTATTTTTTAGTCTAATTAAATGTGAAAAAGAAGCTTACTTTCTGAAGCTGACATAAATTTAGCACACTCGACCATGTAGCTGTTGTTGTTATTTGCCAAACATATTTGATATAAATGTGTTTATTTTAACATCAGTGTCAAACCCGTAGATTTTTTGGTGTGGGAAAGGAGGCATATATTGTGTCTTTTCGGATATTTCTGTTATTATGTCCGATTAGAAAATTAAGGTACTACATTTTAAATGAGTATTACAGTAAATCTTAAAAGGGGAAAGTCTAATTTTAACTCAGAGGGAGATGATGCTGCCATCTGTTAGATAATCATAAGACCGTTCTATTGCACTTGAGATTATGCTTAAGAAAGGTTTCTGTCATATTTAAATTAATTTTTAAAAGGTATTTGCTGGGGTCTTAATGGGGTTTGAGATATAAAAGTCGTCTTGGAAAATATATGTAATGTGACTTTCCTCTTTTTTCCCCTGTACCCTCTATATAATGTCATAAGCCTGATCTGAAGATGTTTATTATTCATCAGTCTCTAATGAACTTCTTTTTTATGATCGTTTTTAAACATTATTATCGATCCTGGGCGAGAGGGGAAGGAATGTGAATTTTCCATTTGCCCTCCCCCCTTCTGGAAGCGCCACGCCCAAACTGCACATATACCTAGTTTGTTTGAACCAAAAGTAATACAAAGTTTCCGTACACTTATATCCGACAAATTATGCTAGTACCATTAAATTGTGTTCAAAGTTTCAGCGTACAGAACCGGGAGATCAAAGCTGTGCAAGCATGCGTGTACAACAGGTTGCATAGGAGCTAGGTGCGTGACACTGCACATTTAGTAATGGCAAGCACTTGCTGTGATGTAGGACCATTAACTATGACCCTCAGAGTGTAACTCCATTTATAGATGGACTGGTGTGTTGTTTACTATTAACTGTGGTATGTTTTACTGTCATGCTCCAAGATGTCGAGGTACTCAGTGCCACGCGCCTAGCTCCTATGCAACCTGCTTTACACGAATACTTGCACAGCTTTGCTCGCCCGATGTTACACGCTGAAACTTTGAACACAATTTAATGGTATTAGCATAGTTTACCGGATGTAGGTAAATAGGGATTTTGTATTACTTTTACACTGCACATTTAGTAATGGCAAGCACTTGCTGTGATGTAGGACCATTAACTATGACCCTCAGAGTGTAACTCCATTTATAGATGGACTGGTGTGTTGTTTACTATTAACTGTGGTATGTTTTACTGTCATGCTCCAAGATGTCGAGGTACTCAGTGCCACGCGCCTAGCTCCTATGCAACCTGCTTTACACGAATACTTGCACAGCTTTGCTCGCCCGATGTTACACGCTGAAACTTTGAACACAATTTAATGGTATTAGCATAGTTTACCGGATGTAGGTAAATAGGGATTTTGTATTACTTTTGGCTCAAACAAACTACATGTGCGGTTTGGGCGTTGAGTTTCCAAACCCCCTGTATCTAATATCGAATGGCTTGGCTCCCATATTTACGAAAGCATTTATCCACTGAAGACAAAATTTCAAATACTTTCACACACGTTCAGTGTATTAGGCTTGATAACTAAAAATAACCTACTTCGGAAATGAGTTTCTTGATGTATCCCAACATACACTCCAGCTTTGAAGGTAGGGGGTAGTATTGGAGGCGATATGACTACCACCCCTGCCATTGATCAAAGACTCCATGTGACCTTATCAAAGGGTTGACATTTTCAGTCATGTCCCCTGAACATAAAAATACCTTCCCCCCCGAACCCACTTTCTCTTACCGTATTTCTACTACAAAGTTTCGTAATTGACACATCGTCATGAAAGCAATTACAAAAATAAAGTGCTTTGGCAAGAGAAAATCTAAAAATAAATTTTCACCGTTGTGTCATTCTCGTATTTTTGATATCAAAGGTAAAAAAAAAATAAATTTAAGCGTAGTGTGGAAGGTCAAAGGAATCTCTTTCTGAAAAGAAGTCAGTGGAATTTGGTAGATTCAGATATCATTTACTGGATTTAAATTTCGTTACACATTATAATATATTAAAATGTGTTCCTTTAAATCAACAAACAAAATTTAGATTAAGCTGATAATTATAATTATCTACGTAATTTTGACGTAAATGGATACAAATGTTAATAAAATTGACTTATTCAATAAAATGTGTTCATTTGAGTGACACAATTATTCATCGGTAACTATAAAATTAATGATTTCAACACATTCACAGTAACCGATAATGTATTATATTTAAAATATCATCTCTCAAAACCCACCTGGTATATCTGCTATGCCCTCCAATACGTGCTACACGATATTACCTAGGCACTCTCAAAGAAACAATAAATATGAGAACCAAGGTCAGTACTTTTCTAAAATAAAATAATGTAACGCATTAACATATTTTATATCTATGAAAAGTAAAACGCGTGAGAATATTCGTGTGTGTGTGTGTGTGTGCGTGTTTGTGTGAGTTAACAAGTTTTTTCTTCTTTTTTGCCCTTAGACGAATATATATTTTTAATCAGTTTTCGATCCGGCCGTAAACCAATTGGAAGTTTGCCAGCAATTTGAATACCCACTTGAATTGAAGTATATAGTCTAGCGATGATAGATATCAGTTTCAGTTACTAAGAAAATGGGTGTGTGTGTATATGTGTGCCTAAGACTTCAGCCTGGACCATTTTTTTTTGAACCCCACTCATCCCTCTTCCTTATTTCAACAAAACTGGTGTCGATATTAGTTTTTTATATTTTATTTTGTTTGGGATGAAAAGCGTTTCATGGCAATTCATTGATGGCTGGTCGCGATATATCCATGCTGTCGACCAACAGTTTGTATAGAAACAACAGCTGCAGCTTCATTTCTTGTGATGTTGATTCGCTGATAACTCGTCACAAGACTTCTGTCCGTGATGGAAAACCCAAACCAAAACAAAAAAAAATCATAATTGGACAGATGTGGTGAAAGCTGCTAAAAAGATCTTGGCCCTACTCTTTATTAGACTCCATAAAACTATCTTAGATGGTTTGAAGTTCATGTAAATACTTTCGCTTCCTTATAATTTGTCTTGCGATAAAATCAGGGATTGAAAAAATGAAAGATGTTCTGTTACGAAGTGTGGAACCGGTTCTAAAAGTTATTCTCTTTCCTTTCTTGCGCTGCCACTCAGCTTTGCTGCCAATACGAGAATTAATAAACTAAAACATAATTCATCCATTGAAATCTCTTCTTGGGACTATGGAAACTTTTCTCTCATAAGACATAAAATATTGCCATCGTACCTTCGCATTCAAACGATTTAAATTTGATTTGGATTTAAATATCACCTAAATTAACAACTGAACCTAGGTTTACCATGGCATGTTTTACAAATGATTCAAATGCCTAAGCTCACGTTTTATATTTTTCTACTCTAGGACTATTTAATAAAAAAATGTTTGCACGTCCATTAAAATTTTGGTTTTATTTATTTGTAAATAACAGTTTACAAAAAACTATTAGGTAAGTCCATTACATGAGAAGTATGTGTTGCTCCCTTTTTATAATGTTGTTTTAAGGGTACACACTGAATTAACCACGAAACAGAAATGTAGTTTATGGAAAGGTGCAGCCCATTCCTAATCGATAAAATATGAACGGTATAGCTAAATTAGTGTCAGCAAGCCTGACTGATCAGTTAGTGTCAAGATCTATCAAAATAGGCAGCACTTGTGGTTGGTTAGCACAGGGGGAGATGTTGATCACACACGGTTTTTACTTTCTTCTGACCGATTGACTCTTATCGTCCTGGAACCGTGAGCTAGTTTGCTAGGTGTGAATAATAGTCAACTAACACTATAGTGTATGAATAAAAAAATCTTTCATAGCTCAGGTACAGACAGTCGCGTCCGAACTATTGTTTCTGCAATCTATTACAATGAAACCACAGCTGGTTGTCTGGTACGCGCCTGCACTGTCGTGTCTGTTATAGCTCACGGAACCGCACCGGCTTTTCAAACCACTGTCCATGTTTTACATTTACTTAGTTAAAGTTTCATATTCATAGTAAGGACCTTTTATGAGATATAAACCATTTGTCTTCATCATTGATAACCTTTTATTATATTATTGATGTTATTTTATAGGTATTGATGCTATATATATAAAAAAACAGCTGCAGATAATATGAGCTGACGTATGAATACGTAAAAGTAGATCACTTAATATTTCTTACTCTTATATAAGGCCTTTATCTTGAAAATAGGATTGTAGCTATTTTAGCTTGCGTTAAGCTAATCAGAGACAAATGGCTAATATGTTATCATTTTTATATAAGTTTATCCTTTTTTTTAAAAACCACATCTTACTTCATGTTCAGATTATACGCACATATGGCCTTCTAACTAAGAATATTAGTCAGGGATGAGTAGGGCTGAATTGAGAGGAAGTGTATTTACATTTGTGTGGAGTGACAGTGTAAAATTATTTTTGTAAAAAAGCTACTCTTAGTACAAGCAACCGGGATTCGAACTCCAATCTCCTTGTAATTGCTAGTCTCGTCTAATGCGACAGTAACGCCTTAGAATATGTGGCCACCGATGTAGTCCTTCTTAAATCCTATTGGCTTATGTTAGTTTTTACGACATATCATAAAAACGTCCGATAATTCACGTCTTACCAGCCACCCTGGCTACCAGCATTTATTTACACTAATGAGGTAAGGTTGATAAAGGTAGAATTTTAGAGGAAATGTACGCGTATTTGAGTAATGAGAGAGTTTAAAAATATTTTTAAAAAAATTATTTTTCTCAAAACCCAAACCCCTCCATTAGCAAGAAACTATACTAGATTAAACTAAAATTTAGTCCACGTACCCGCCGATGTTTGGGATAATTCTGTTATATAGATACCTAATCACGCCGTTCCATTACGGTGTGGACAAGAAGCTGTCCATAGAGCTTAAAAAACAACTCTATACTTAATCCATCCTTGCTAACTTTCTCCACACTTCCCTATCCTTGCATAATCCCTTCCCTTCATTTATATCCATTCACCGAGTCATAAATGCTATTTTATTCTTAAAACTCTTAAGATTTTTCTTTTTCACACATTCATCCACAACATCTAGCCACGTCTTACATGGCCTACTCCTTACTTTTGATCCACACACTCTGCCTTCATATATTTGTTTCGTCACTCGATCCATACTCATCCCCTCAACATACCCAAACCAACGTAAGACACTTCTTTCACACTGGCCTATTGAATTCCCTTTAAAACCACACTCCATCAGCGCCCATTCATTACTGACTCTGTCCATAAGGTTTTTTTTCCAAATACATTTTTTATATATATCATTCCATCCTTACTCACCTTAGTCTTGTGTGTCTCCTGACAAACCCACATCCATAAAACAATGTTTGCGTTAACACACTTTTATATACTTCCATCTTTGCCTCTTTCGATATTACTTCAATCTTTGCAGTAGTCCAAATACAAACTACTCTCTGAGATGCATTTACCCGTCTACCGATTTCACCATCCATCCTTCAATTTTTACAGAACATTCTGCCCAGATAAACAAAATCATTCACTTGTTCTACAGTTTTACATTTATACTAAGCTAACAATCATTTCCTAATCCATTCTTATACAAATTATCACCAAAATTTCCGAGACATTTATATGAAGATCCATTCTGCCTGTCATCACATTCAAACGATTTAATGCATTCTGCATGTCTCTTTAATTCTCAGCCATTAATATGGCATCACCTGCAAATAACATCACTTCTACATTCATAGTGTCCATTTTTACACCGAGATAAACCTGTTTAAAACAGAAAACAAACACAAAGCCTCTTAAAAATGCGACTAATTATGTACGGTCTATTAAGTATGTATCGATTTTCTATTACTATTGTTATCTTCTAGTTAAGGATTTTCATAGCATTACGTTAAAGTGGTTGGTATCCTTGCAGCTTGTGCTTGACCACTTGAAGCAGCGGAATTGAAATAACGTGCTGCGTGATCTGTTTGGCACTATAGGGCATGTTCCGAGAGCACGTACTAGACAATGTTCGCCCCTAGCACTGGTAAGTCAAAACAAATTTTATGTTCGGATTTATAACTGCGATAAAACTTGTTTCTGGACATGTTACCAGCAGGAATGCTGCTCAGACCGTGGCGTGATATTCCAGCAAACTGTCTCGCTCTCGACTATTTCAATCAAATTAAGATTATGGGATTCGGATGTGGCGTGAGGATGTTATCCCTCTCTTTCTCTCGGCAGTTGGATCTTCTGATGGTTGACGATGTTAATAGTTGAGAGAGTATAGGCCTATAGCTTATAAACCACAAAATTAAAATCATGATAATAACAATAGGCGGAACTTAAAAAACTGTGGGTTGGAATTATACATCATTAAAATTAAATCGATTGATAAATAAAACCTGACCGTGGGAATCAAACCCAGTACATTTGGCACTAATGTTCTACCTTAAGGCAGAAGTGTAGGGGATGCGAGAAAAGGTGTTTTTTTTATATCAAAAAGGATTTTTTTTGGTCAAATCACGTCAAATATTTCTCAACTATAAACATAGTTTAATTATTTTCACATGGTAATCTTAACATTAGTTGAATATCTGTCAAGAATGTTTTGGAATTTAATGACAACTTTTTCTCCGTACTAAAAAAAGCTTGTAATCTAATGCCGCCATGCTCACGACAGGTAATATTCATTGATGATATCACCATTTAGAGAAAATTTAAACTCTATGTATCTATTAGAGCAATATTATATATTTTTTGGACAATTAAATGTTTTGCTATAAAAACTGTAAAAACATTGCCTTTAACTCGCCTTCCTTACCTAAAGTCTGTTCAACGTAGGAATTGTTTTCTGAAAGGCTTTTTTCCCTACCAGAAAGCTATTATATAGTAGGATATTGGTAGGAAAAGAGACCTTTCAGAGAGTAATTCCTACCGTGAATTCAGTATAGCCACCTTAAACTATGAGTGAAGAATGACCTTGATCACGGGACTATTCCGGGATAGTTCAGTGGTATAACTTAGGTACGCTAAGCCAAATCTCTGGGTTATATTCCCGTACACGTGTTTACATTTTTAATTAATTAAACTTAATGTGAGAAAGCCAAGGTTCATGAGTGTTTACTACACAAATGCTTGGTCACAAACCATCTTCCCTCACAACTCAAGGGAGCGCGAATTGAGTATAATTACTTTTGAAGTTTTTCAAAACATATTATTTTGCTAAAATAAAACTACTATCTCTTCAGAATATATAGTGAGTTCAGTTTTCTACTTATTAAGTAATATTTATAATACTTTTATATATTTTGTATGAAATATACTAAAATTACTTCCATACATTAAATACATATTATTATATACTATTCTATAACTGTTAGACATTGTCCTTGGTACTGTGTTCCTTGCACAAGTAGTAGAACTTGGATCTTAGGCTGTTCCATGCAAAAACGATCTATGCATTAAGAGCTAAAAAGACCAGCCAAGCAAGCAACTTTAGTTATATTTATATTATGTGAAAGTTTAATATGAAATATATATAATATTTTATAGTTTTCAGATTCATAGTTCCATCTTTTTAATTTTTTTTCCACAACTTATTATTACCAATCTGGGATATATAGTTAAGCATTTAATTATACAAATGAGGCAGGAATGATGAAGTTACAGAGCTTCGATGAGATGTATACACACTTGCATGAGGCTAGAGTGGGAAACGATTGAGGAAATAAACACTCTCTTTTTCCGGACCGGATTCAAACTATGATCTTCCTGTACACAGCAAACTGGGACTTACATCTAATCCGCATATCCACCAATGTCGGTGATTATATCTGTTCCAACATAAACTAGAACCGGTTTATCTTCCTATTAAAATTAAATTATTGACCTGACACCCTAACGGGCTGGTATAAAGATACTGGCATCAGCTGACGAGAAGGTGAGGGAGAGTCCTGGCTAGGTGTATTGGCATGATGGATACAGGTGGGGAAAACCTTAAATATTCAGGAAATTGATTTGATATTAAGTTAAGGAAAACCGAAAAATATAAGACACTACGATTAAAAATAAGAAAGAATCAAAGAATATAAATACAGGCTGGCAATTGATCTAGAAAACCAATAAAACCGAGAATCATTCTTAAATTTTGTATATAAGGAATAAAACCCGGGAATAATTTTAAATTTTGCTGTTTGTCGGGTACTTAAAGGCGAGGATCAATAATTATCTTCTAGGTGCATACAAATTTTATTATTTTTTTGGAGGATGGTCAATCCATATATCTTGGATAGGTACTAATAAATAAAACTCACATAAGTAATTCAATTTGGTGGTGTATTTAACAAACTTTTTTAAAATAAATGGTACGGCGCACCGCACAGACTTTCTCTCTCTTTCTATAAACTCGTAAGATTTCTGAACGGA
Source organism: Timema genevievae (assembly GCA_902155825.1). Lineage (NCBI taxonomy): Eukaryota > Metazoa > Arthropoda > Insecta > Phasmatodea > Timematidae > Timema > Timema genevievae. The sequence goes on from CABFWO010000106.1 coordinate 151,897, forward strand.
ATAATGTACATTGTATCATCACCACTCCACATAAGAACACGCATAAAATAATATATAATGATATATAATCAATGAGAAAATAGGCGCATCTATGTCCACTTAAGAGCATTTCAAACAGTTTAATGTCTTCCACAAGGGTCAACACTTCGTATTAAAATTTCGATTTCTGGTTAAAATTTTAACATTTTATACGGTGTTGCAGATCTTCAAGTCATCGCATTGATATTTAATTATTCATTTATACATTTTGACCAATAAAAAA
>CABFWO010000106.1:153619-195025 GCA_902155825.1 Timema genevievae
ACCGGAGCCCTTAAAGCCATTTTGCCGAAATATTGAGAGTAGCCATTTTGTTTGGAATATTTATTAATGTTCATAAATGAAATTTAATCAAAATCGTTAGAGCCGATTTTGAGAAAATCGACTTTTTCTCTTTTTTCCTTTCAGTAAACTACCCTTAATTTTAGGGGTAGATATCCAATTCTAAAACCCCTCGGGGCAACTCAATGAAAACCCTAGATATCAAGTTTCAGCTCAATCGGTAAAATTGTTTAGGCTCTAGTTGGAGGTACAGACAGACAGACAGACAGACAGACGGAAATTCAAAAACCACTTTTTCGGATTCAGAGAGTCATGAAATGTCAAGATTCATCAAAATCTCGAGTTCGAATTTTTTGACGATCACCATACTTTCTCTACCTGTAAGATAGAGAGAAAGTAAAAAGTATATTCATAATTATTTGTTCAAATCTCACAATCGGAAACTTTCCTTCCGCCTTTTAAAAAATAGATTTTTATTTACAGTAAAACTGGGAATTATGGTGGACTTTGATTCTAGAGTTTGAGTGGCCACCCTGAAATATTTGGCTAAAAGTTATTAAGTTTGCGCCTATACACTAAAACCAGACTCTGTGAACTTGTTTCTCCTGTGTTTACAACATACTTTGCGAAGGTAGGGTACTATAGCAAGAGTGTATATAATTTGTTTTTATTCAAAATTTACACAGTGCCACAAATAATACCTAAAACATTTAATTCAGGTAAAATTAAATAATACAGTACAATCATACAAACTGACTTATATAGTGTATTAAAGCTTAAAAAAAGCCATTGGTAAACTACCCTTAAATGATTTATATTTGTAAAAATAAAAACATATTCATATTTTTCATGAAAACATATTCATATTTTTCATGAAAACATATTCATATTTTTCATGAAAACATATTCATATTTTTCATGAAAAAATATTTCCAGGTACCCATTTTGAACTCAATCTTAAAAACCATTTTCAAAATATTTCAAATTTTCTAAACTAGTAAACTACTTTAAAGTTAAGTATTTTTTGTTGGTTTTTCTAAAATTAAGTAGCATAGTCTCCAAATACCAACTTTGAACAGAATCGTTCTTCTTTCATAACAATGTAAACTAACTAATAATTTTTTTAAAGAAAAAGAAATATGTATAATTAGCCTATTTATAATGTATAAAACTTAACAGAAACCTATTTTTAACCAAATCACTGGACATATTTCTTAAAATACTCAAATTAAATAAAAAAATAAGTCATCAGTAAACTATCATCAAACGAATTCCCTCCTACCTCACCCAAAAGTATACAGTTTAGTTTGTCATGTCAATCATTCCCTAGTTGTAGGCCTGCATTTGAAACAAAATTGCTAACGCTATTTTCGAAATATTTGGATTTCAAAAAATCACTCATCAATAAACTACTCTTAATATAAGGGCTAGGGTCAAAATCAAAAATACATCCCAATGCATCAAACCGGTTCAGATCTTTGAATAGGGCCAGACAGACAAGCAGCCAGAATTGTAAAATTCACTTTTTTAGATTTTTGTCCCACACAAAACGTAAAGCTTCATCAAAATCACGAGCTCGAAAATTTTCACGATTACAATACTTTCTCTTGATATTAGAACTTAAAACATATACAATAGCTTAAGCTTATAAGTTTATAGCATTCAGAAAAATATTTGATTAATGTAACAAAGGTAAAATCTGTTATTCACTAAGAAAAACTCTAAAAATGGATGAGTCTGGAAAAATTCCAAAATTTTGTTTGGAAATATCTTTAAAAGTCAGGAAATTTAATAATATAGATTAAGTAGTCCCCCCCCAATAATCTGGTCCTCCTCTTCCTTCACGCAAATGTAGTTATACTTCTTCTAAATTATACCTTCATCATCTATAGCCAAAGCGGACAGGCAGTAATTAATATGTGATGAACACCAAACCACTCTTCTAAATCTAGAGAAACTTATATAAAAATATATTAACTAAATTACGTGTGTACGTTGTAATATCCAGTAGATAATTGGCGTGATTATATAGTTATGGCTTCATTATAACTTTTTAAACATAAACATATGTGTGGGTGGGAGTGGGGAGGATTTCTCAAGTACCATCTAACAGTTACTAACAAAAAGGACTCCTATTCTTGTCTCATTCAAAGAAGTGCCATTTGTACCCTGATAGGCCTACCAATTGGATGTACCAAAAGCCATATGCTATTTAAAATGTTCAAATATCGTACCTATGTTACAATATGAGGATTTAAACAAATATATTATAGTTGAATATTAGATAATAATTAATAAGTATTTGGCTAGTGGCATATAAAAAAACCTCCTTGGTGTGTTCTTGCAAGCGAGCTATACCAACCTAGCAGCCGCCACCGTTAGGGTTCGGCCAAACTGGCGAGCGTGCGAGCGAGCGCGTAATTAGCAGATAGCTCTCGATAGTTGTTGACGAGGAGGCCATTAGTAGCAAGTGTGCTAAACCTATCAATAATAATAATAATAATAATAATAATAATAATAATAATGTCAAAATGAGAAGTTTTTCTAGCACTAAATGAACCAACATACAATAATATTGCCTAGCGCCTGTAAACTAGACTGCACCGGGTCGAGCGCGCGCGCTTGAAAAATAGAACCAGTTCTATCTTTCAAGCGGGCGCGCTTAATCGCTCCAGTCTGGCCACCTCTCATTACAACCTATGTGTTCTATTTTATATTTTAGTCACTCGCCCAGTCTGGCCGCCCCCTTAACTATGATAGCGCCAACATTCGCGGATAGAGGGGTAACATGTGGTCAGCACAACGAGTCCTATGGCCCTTTATATCAGTTTTCTAAACCAGAGATGCTACTTCTTTACTAAAATAGCACCTCATTTGTTCTCATGAGGCTGAGTTTGACCCCCTTGCTCCAGACCCACTGCTTCACAGGTACATTTTGAAGGCGCCGAGGATCGAATCCGGGACCTTTAGGATCTGTAGCCATGAACTCTGACCTCTATACCGTAAAAGGCATATAAAAATAGTAAAATAAAAAATTATTTTAAGGCTGTATACGTATGTGTGGGCTTAATGGATGGACCATCACTTTATTCGGGAAATGGGGGTGGGGGTCGGACCCCACTGACTCCCACTGACACATTCCTTTCTACGCTCGTGCTGATCTATTGGTTTTATGTTACACGTCTCTAGATATAAACACATTCAGCCAGATCTTGCAAGTCTTGTCTTTGATCCTAATAGTCATCCGTTACTCCGACGATGCGTAGTAACGACTATATATGATTAAAAAAGGCGGCCGTAAAAATATATGACAACAAATACACGTTTTTATTGGATCAGTACAAAATGTTTAGACACATGAATAATAAAACAATGACATTGATTTACAAAAAAATATCTTGAAAGTATTTATGAATCAAAGGGTTGAATTATGTTCTAATTTTTTATGATTACACCTAAACTCTTCTATGCTGTTAAGTATTTTGTTTACATTTAAAGTAAGAAATTACAAAATACATATGATAAAACTTGTAAGTTTATCTCAATTATTTATAAAATATATATTGTGTTCACAAGATATTCGAGTTTTGTAACACCTATATTAGCACTAACTTATACCCACAGCCAATAAATATAGTCACAACCAAACAATACTAAAAACCATGCACTGCTATTAAAGCTAATCAGTGCACTCGCAAAAATAACTGATTTTAAAACCAATCAATAACTGATATTAAAACCAATCACTCACCCCACTAATCCTACTCACATCGCATTGTTTTTAAAAATCAAGCACCGCACTTGAAAATAATCACGCTTCATTAAGATGTAATTGTATTTATTTCTTACAAATTATTTATAAATACTCATCATATTCGAGTACATGATTTTATATACGATCTCCACTCCTATACAAATGTATGTTTATTTTAAACTGAATCTAACATTTATATCATTAGATAAGCTATAAAAAAGCTGTATAGCTAAAACAGACTGATCATCACGTTTAAGTAAATAAGCTCAATTTAAGTAATCATTTAAAAAATTACTAATCTAAAACATTTATTAATTATCATTAGTAATGTTTTCTTATTTAACCTAAAAAAAAATTGGATAAGGGAGAAAGAGAGAGGTTTGTCCGCGTGATTATAATGCTAAGCTCATTTTCTTCTGAAATATTGGAGAATGAGAAGTCGGATCTCAAATCTCGACCATATTCACTGAGGGTGATTTTTATTAACTGTTTTCCCACTCTCCTTCCACACAAATGTGAATGAATTTATCTGAATACTACCTTAATTATCCTTAACGTATTACCATAATTAATATGTATGTGTCTAACCAGAACTGGTAGGAAGCCAAGGTCAAAATAATAATAATAATAACGAGGAAATGGCAAATAATATACAAATCACAAGCGAACTCTTCTTTAATTATTATTTGACAAACTTAATATTATAAATTAATTCCTTCATCCAGAACGTTTTCATTAAATGAAATACGTAATCTCTTCTATAGGTAGATTAATGTTGATTACAATATTTATTTTAGTATAATTAGAGCAACTGACGCTCTGATATTGCACGATCAGCTCCCTAACTTGTGATGTTTTTTTCAAAATATTGTATGCACAGTACATGCCCCCCAGTGAGATTCTTGGTCCGAGTGTTCTTTGAAGGTGAATAATCACTTCAAGATGGCTCAATGTTGGTCGAGACTTGTGTTTTCAAGGATGGGCTGTTGCTTCACACAGACTCAATAAAAAATAACAAGGTCGTTACCGCTAGAAGCAACGCCGGCTACTTCCTTTATCTCGGACCGATTTATTACCTACTTCTCTCTTTCTTTCTAGCAATACTCGAACCTTAACAAAAATATTAATTTTATTGTTCCGGAATATCGGGTTTCTGTGAGAAAGAGTTAATAATTTTTTATGTGATTTAAAAAAAATGATAAGCCTTATCTGCGCACTCCGTATCCGAATAGTACTTAGTATGTACTCCCTAAGATATATTTTCCACAGTATCAGATTGCTACGTACGTACATACATACATACATACATACATACATACATACATACATACATACATACATACATACATACATACATACATACATACATACATACATACATACATACATACATACATACATACATACATACATACAGACACATACATAAATACATACATACACACATACATACACACACACACACATACATACACACATACATACATACACACATACATACATACACACATACATACATACACACATACATACATACACACATACATACATACACACATACACACACACATACACACACACACACATACACACACACATACACACATACATACACACACATACACACACATACACACACACATACACACACATACACACACACATACACACACACACACACACACACACACACGAGGCCCATATCAATAAGTCCTTAGTTCGTAAACGTTGAAGCAGTTTGAAATTTCAGAATTCTTTAGTTACGGACATCTCTGGAGAACCAGGAACATCGATGTGCAAATTGAAAAATAAAATCAATAACAATATATAAAAAACTGTTGCTATTTTCTTTACGTATCACATTTTAATGTATTTTTCTTTAATAGCAATTCCTAAGAAACTCCACAGAACGAACAGAAGCTAGGCTATCAATACCAACCATTATAGTTGGGTAATAAATGGTTATAAAAGCATTATATAACTTAAACTAGCTTGTTTCTTAGAAAATCAACTGTACACTTATCAACAATAATATTAACAACATTCATTGTTTATTCTTTTTAAATTTAATTTAATATTTCCAAAACCCGCCTCAGTGGCTGAATGGTCTAAACCGTCACTTTTATGTTATACTGGCCTGCTGATGATTGAGAGATTGGGGTTCGAATCTAGTTAGGGTCTACTTATGGTGGTTTTTCCTAAATGGTCCCACATTCACCTCCTACGCATATGCGGGTAGGCTACCTCTAAAATGCTTCTTTGGCCATCCCTACTCTATTAGATTAGGCCTTACTACCCTAAATGTGATGGTATAACCTGAACAGATAGTAAGACGAGGTAGTAAAAAATAAAATTTTAAAATCATATTAAAATAGTTAAGGCACACTCAAATACTTTTTTTAATTAGAGATTGTATGGTTTAAAAAAACGAGTATTATGATTGTGTTTAAAAGTTCAACAATTAAAATTATAATAGTGGTGTTATTAAAAAAAAAAATAGTGATCATGGATTTAAAAATATTGACTTTTATTTTTCCTCAAAATTTTTCTAGCTTTTTTTTTTTTATTTTCCCCCAAACTCCCGCGGCACACTTGATGACGTGACACACCGATTGAAACATGCTGTATTATATCGGTGTTAAAATATACAATTGCTGATTGCATTGTTTTGAAACGTATCTGTCATTGTGAATGAGAGAAGTCTTAAGCCAAACTAAAAATTCAGTGCACACAGTGGACGGAACATAGCTTCCGTTCATGTTTGAAATGCCTTGAACAATTTGTTATTGACAGGTTGGTTACTAACCATTTTTGTTTGTCTAATCGTCAATGATTAAAATCGAAATTATGATTGGAAATAACGGGGTAGTATTAGATTTTCAATTTTGTTATTGAGTAGCTCAACCCTAATAATTTATTCATTTTAATAGTATAGGGAGGTGGTTTGGTTAGTTTTATATTTCAAAATATACAATATAATAAAGGTTGTTTTTTTTATGCAAACTTTTAAAATAAATAAATTTTTTTAGACCTTATTTATTAAGGCAATAAGGTTAGGCCAAATTCTAGAAATTAAAAAACATCAATTTGAGTCATGCGCTTCATCGTGAACGGCAGTATTTTTTGTGAATATTATGCACTGTCACTCATACACTATTAGTTATTGACTATACTTTATGCATTAATACAAACCCTGCCAACGTAAGTTAAGGACAATAAGGATACGCGTTGTTAACTATGTAGACTTGAGGATTTAATGCTACGTTGGACAGTTTTGTGAGCATTTGTTGGAAGTGGCAGCCATATTGGATCTGCCCTTGTCGTCTCGAACCAAACCTGTCTTTAGTTTTATTTGTGCGGCAGTGATGTGCAACCAAGCTTGAGGTTTCCATGCAGCTGAACATTCTCTGTCCTCGCTCTTACATATAACAATAGTCTTATAGCACCAAGGGAAGTTCGTGGCATGCAAGTAGCGCAATTAGCTAGACGCAAGTGTTATTTGCGCTTGCAATTATTTTGATGATCCTCTAAAAAAGAAGAAGATTGCAGATAGGGTTATGTAAAGTTTGCGAGAGTAAAAGTACCTCTTCTCGACTTTAGGTTATAGCTTTAGTTGGTTTAAGCACACACATTGCAGGATTTTCAAAAGTTTTTATTTGACACCAGGAGAAATGTTGTTTCTTTGTTTGACAAAATAATCCCAGGGATTTAAAATTTAATCGTTTGTACTCTGAAGACTAAACAAAAGGAACGTAATGTACTACTGGTAAGATAAGGCTTTGAACTGCACTGAGTAGAAAGACAAGTGGTAGTTTATTAGGGCTAGAGAAGCCAAACTAGAAAATATTTTGTCTATTTTGGTTATGAATAAGCCTTTATACTGTAAGTTTATAGAATAGATATTTACTGATCCTACGCCTTTTTTCATGCTGTTTCTCTGCGAGACACACAGAACTGCATGAAAATATTTGTTGGACATACATTAGAAACCAAAGACTCAATCGTGACTCTCCAACATACCTGCGAACAATTATTCTCATCATTTTTTACCTGAATATTCGCACATTAAATTCCGCCACTTTATACTTATGTGAATTTAATATCCAGGTCTAGGTATACATATTTGTTTTTCTATGTCATTGCCTAAATTTATATAACTAGTAAACAAAAGTTGTTAGATAAATTATTTTTAGGGTTCTGCAAGTACTCGGATTTTGAGCTTCAAGCCGATCTTGTCATTAAAGCTCGGGATCTAGATCAAAAGTTTTGTAAGCTCGTCATTTTTTAGCTTCCTCTTGATGTACGTAAAAATAAATTTTTAAAGCGGAATGGTAAGTATAAGTTATTTAATTTAGATGATATCGGAAGTTTCAATTATAAGTTATTCGGTAACTTAACAAATGGTTAAAATGACTATCAAATTTCATATCAATAACATAATAGGGCTCTAAAACAAGACAATGAAAATAAAAAAATAGCTAAAGAGATCACAAAATAATTGGATAATTATTATTTTTACCATTTTCATATGGTCCCTTTCTAAAATTATAATTTCAGTTAAAATAAATTTAACACTTAGAATGCGTATTGATTGTTTTCGAACTTAAGTTATTTAAAATTTGTATTAATACTTTCAACTACAAAACTAGCATTAGTTAATATTTAGTTAAATAATTAAGTTGGTTAACCTTTCTAAAATCAGCGTTTATCAACATGACAATAAACTTATATTTGACCAAATTCACCATTATTTAAATTAAAAAAGCATTTACTATTTCATACTGTACACTAAAAGTATTATTTTTACCCTTTTATTTTTTTTATTTTTAAGTATGAACAGAAACTTTTACAAGCATTAAAAATTGAATTCAAATAAATCTCGCAATAAGATTAATTTCTAGTGAGAGCCCATATAAGGTGCATTCGCACCTGCGCATAGAGGAATGGAATTGGAACAATATAAGTGGTCATGCGTGATTACTACATTAAGGACTATTAAACGAAATATAAAACATTTAAATTTCCTATCACTTGGGATTCTTACGTTTTATTATAGGATACCTAATTAAAGTTACGTAGGCTTGTTTTGGGGAGATATTAGCTGACTAAAATGTTGACTTTATTTATTTTTTAGTAAATATTGTTAATATAATTTTAATGTCCAAACTACATGAGTGTTAAACACATTTTAATTTTTTTTAATTATAATTTTTATTTGAGTATTCTTATTTTTAAATAATGTTTTGTTATTTCTAATTTAAAAACCAATATCTTCGTTTCTTAAACTTTTTTTAAAATGTATTTACTATTTATAAAAATGAGTGTAATTCTTCTTTTAATAATTTGTGTTTTTTCTAATATTTTTAAAATCTCACATTTTAGAGATGTGTTATTTTCATAGTATATGTATGTTTTGACTGGTGACATTTTAAATATACTATTTTACTTTTAAAATAAACAAATAACTACTCATTTTAAAATTATGAGTATAGGCTACTCGAGCTCAACTTGAGCTTGGGAGCATTTTGAAATACTTGGTTCGAGGTCAAGTTGAAAGAAAAAACCAGGCTTTCAGACCCCTAATTATATACTAAAAATATTATTAACTAACATATAATTGTATACCCAATTTAGTTTATAAAGTATTACAATAATGTTTGTTAACTCCTTACATTAACTCTACGTGGCAACCACTCGACCACCTGAGATAACCAAAATCTTATTTTTATCTAATCTTTTTATTTTTCTTATCTTTATGAGCTCAAATCCCGGGTTTGTGTTCTAATCACGCTTTTTATTATTGCAATTTTCAATCTTGTGTGTGTGTATTTTATTTTTCGCTTCAGGCGATTGATTGTTTTCTGATTTTTTTCTTAACAATCATATTCTTAATAGTACTATAGTAATTTCGCTTGCCCGAAGCTTTCATAAAATAAAATATTGATCAGCATAGCCTGCCCATTAGCAATTATTGATCTCTCCTACAAAAAATAAGTGTTGTTTCTCTAACACTTTAGTAGCGATAAGTGTAATTACTGACCAAGTTAAATAAAACCATCACCTTCTATATGTGAGGAAAAAACTGCAGCATGTGTACTTTGATGCCAAGTTTTAATTTTGCTAACACGCTTCCTCTGGTGCATGACGTAGGATATTTAAAAGTATTATTGTTTGGAATTTGTATTGTACACAGCGTTTTACTACGCGCTTAGGCTATCCGCATACCTTCGCTACTGGGGTAGAGAAGAAGAAGGCAGAATTTGAGGAAGTTTACCCGAATATGCCTGAAGGGAGAGTTGTAAACATTTTTTTTTAAAATCACCTGACCCTTATTTCTTCGTTATAAATAAATTTAAATACACACGACTAACACCTTGTTTAACCTGCCAACCAGTACAGGTAATATATTTACTAAATTAGATTGGTTAGTTACGTCGTGCTGTATATTGTATATTATGACGAGGATCCTTGATCTTCTTCCTAACCCTGCTAGGTGTTCGTTCTCTTGATCATATTTAAAGTAAAGTGATTTTACAGTTTTAAGTGTGTCCAGAAAATATAGGTCCATTGAAGCCCTCAAGTCCTTAATGTATTCGATATAGATATATTAGAAAAAAAGAGATTCAAAATCTAGAGTAAAAATCTTAAAATTTAGGATTAGATTTTATTTTTTTAGCTATTATGAGGCTCACAAGTCATTTAACGTAACGCAATTGTGAAACCAACTTAATAATCAGACCCTCAAATATTTAATCAACAATTTACTGATGTGAATTCACAATATAAAACCAAATTGTATTCAATTACAATTTATACTTTAACAACTATATAAGTATATTGAACATTATCAGAAATGAAGAAAAATAAATGGTACGGAACTCCGCACGGACTTTCTTACTCCATTGTTTAAACATGGAGATATTTACTCAAAACTCTTAATACATGTGAAACGAAATTATATACACTAGCAAACTCGAGCTATTTTCAACAAATTATTGGGGTTTGCACATCTTATAGTTATCGCATTGCTATTACATTCTTCGTTTATAAATTTAGACCAATAAGAAAGGTAAATATTGACTATTGAGTCTAAAATGATAGAGATAGAAATGATAATAAAATGATAGAAATGATAGAAATCATTGCTATGCAAAAATTTCCCCTAAGAGCCGGTCTTATGACTACCGGATAAATATTGCTACCGGGAGGTTAAAATTAGCGACTAGATAAAGGTTATTAGACACGTTAATATTTTACGCCTATTATTAACTGAATTTACCTGCTAGATAACTATCTGTAGGATAAATGTATTTGTATGCAGAAAACGCAAGGTTGGTACTGGTTTTACTGGTGCACGCATGAATATAAACCCTGCTACTACCGCTACAACCTGGCTAGTGGCTACAACGCTCAACATTAGTTAAATAATGGCGGCTGAACTAGCACGACTAAACAGATGGCGTCACGTGGGTGCAGAAGCTTGTCTTGAAAGTACGAATTTCGGTGTCTAACAAAATGTGGTCAATAGTTTGGTACAACGTTTACAAAATTTCATTTAATGTACTCACATTTAAATAATTTGTTCTTGTATTATTATAACTCTACAAATAGCTTGTCATTTTTTATAAAAGTGTGAATTAAATGTTCTAGCTTTATATATATTTAGTGCCTGGGCCTGTGCCTAGTAAACACATGGACCAAGACCTAAAAACAGATTCTGATAGGCGAAACCTCATGAAAAACAACGCGTCACTATGCCAACGCCCATTTTAACTTTCGGATAAAAGTTATCAAGCACTTAAACCTACCGATAAAAATGTGATGGATAGATACATTTTATCTGGCAGATAAATGCTATCTGGCAGTCATAAGACGCACTTTTAACTTATCGACCAGATAAAAATATTTATCGGCCAGATTTAATATTCATCCAGTAGTCAGAAGAACCGTGTATAATTTTAAACTTTTCAGTTAAAAAAAATTATGTTTTGATTAAATAGGTGTAGAAATTAAGCCTGATTACATAAGCTGCAATTTCCATAGCTCTATTATTCAAACTGCTCTTTCCACGCGTTAATTCCTCAACTACTATAAGATCTTACAGATGATAGCAAAAATGTTTGCCTCCTTTTCTCGTACTCGACTTAACTCGGCTCAATCCAAGTACTTTGTTTTCCAATACCATACTGAATGTAGAAAAGGGTATTGGAAATGTTGACAGATCTAATTTTACAATCACAAGTATTTACACGGTGCACCTTGAAGGTGAATATTAAAATATTAACTATTTAATATTTGGTAGACCTGTAGTAAAAGTAAAAAAATATAGCATTAACTTTTTACATGTGTATGTGTACCTCCTTTAAAAGGGGGGGTCTAACAAATCCCAGGGGGGATTTGGACCCCCGAACTCCCACCTTTCTACGCTCATGAGTAGGACTATTATATACACTAATGTAGTAGGCAATAGATAAAAAGGTAGGGGTAAATGTACCTAAATTGTTGCTTAAGGAGGGAGGTAAACCGATTAGGAAATACCACAATCAGTAAAGCCACCCGGGATTCTAATTTAGAACCAGCAAATCAAACTAAATGGGCCTGACAAACCGCGTTGGTGATGGTAAGTTTGTTTTATATAATATAACGTGACTTTACTTAAATCATCAAGTTCATTCTACACTGCTTCTTATTACCCTTTTGTGGTCTCCACGTTTAATAACAGCAAATTATGTATGGATGATGGAGGTGGAATTTTAAGGAAATATCTATCTGGCTATAGAGGGAGTGCCTTTACCTCCTCGTCACTGGCAAACAAGAGTATATGAGCTTGACGTTTACTCCGCGTGTCCACTGATGTGGGGGTTTACCTAAGTTGGTGCTATGTGTATTTTGTTTTGCTTATAATATCTTGCCAGATTAGCAGAGAAATAAGTAAAGATATAAATGTGAGATGAGCGTGTCGCTTTTAACCTGTTGAAATCCTTCGATCTTATGAAAGCTAATGAGAATAACGTTAACGTTTATCTTTGGTCCATTCAAACATGAAGTGAGCCTGAATTAAGAAATACTTGTTCACTCGGGGATAAAGGTAATAACATGTGGACCGGCTTATTGATAGTGCTTCTCTGCTAGAAAATAATTTAAGGTGTATAAAATGTGTGTGTGCGTGTTAAATGTGAGCGGCCATTAAAAGTGAAGCAGGCCGGTAATGGAATACGTGGTTCGGTCCACCACCCAATCATTAGTAAGAGTGTTCGCGGGATTAAATGGGATTGGCGGCGTTCAGATCGATGCTGTTCTGATTTTTCTGGGTCTGCACATTTCATGGCTGGTAAAATAACTGTAATTACATGGTACCCAATCCTTTGACCATGCCTAAGTAATTAATTCTTAAACGTTTTAGATAAGGCCAGCATTTATTTTTATTTATTTTTTTAGTCTACGTAAACACTACTTGGAGCGAAAATGTCCGTGTAATGTATTAAGCCAACCATTTAATTTGTGGCGATGAGTGAAATGCTTCGGTTGGCACCATCGGGGGCTTGCTATTGGTTCAGACTGTATAATTAGGAAAGGAAGGTTACATATTGTAACGCCGTTGGGTACCGGCCATTTCGTCACGTAGGTGATCTTCACAGCACTAGGGTAGCACATACACTCCACTCTAATAACACGAAGATCCCTTCATGATAGGATGATCAGACACAAACCAGTACGTGCATGAGGAGATTGAGCTGGCCCGGTGAACATCCATGTGTTTAAAAATTAAATACAATTTTATTAATGGAAATGACAAGGAGAGTGCATAAGATTTCTTCAAAATTTGGCCACTATTCTCCAAGAAATAAACAGTACATTGTAATCATGAAACATAGCTACACCGTTTGAGCAATTCTTTATTCAAGTTTATCAGTGAAAGATGTTTAGCACTGCGTCTTACTACCCGTCTGGGCTATACACCTATGTACTAATTACACTAGTGGTTTAGGAATGAGGAAGATTGAATTTTGTGTCAAGAGAGAGAGAGGGTAAAAATTTAGGAGAATCACCCTCAGTACACCCGACTGGGATTGAACCATGATCTCACCGTCATCAACAATATGGTATTTTGCAAGAGTAGCGCCTTAGACCATGCGGACACTGAAAAGGGTGATATTTTAATTAACTTCACTTGATAATCAGGGGTTTATCCACAGGTAAAGGAGGAGTGGGTTGCATATTCTTTACAAACTGATTAAAAAATAAAGTAAGAGTCATATTAGTGTAGATATTTCAATTTTCTTCAGATTATGTAATGGGTGATTTATCAAAGTGTCCACATCGCTTGGAATTTAAACTATAATTTATAACCATAATTATCGAGATATTTTATATATATTTGTATATGTATAAAACTATCATAATTGATACAAATATATTATAAGATATATAATCCATCAAAAATACAATTATTATTTTTAATTTGAGTTAGTTCCTCCTGTATTCCTCACCGCGTCTCGCAAACCGTTCGGGGTTATATGCATATGTAATAGCTATGAATTTAGTTAAATAATAACACTTAGTACACCTGACCAGGATTCGATCTTCCAGTCATTAGCATTCCAGCCTATTGTGAGAGTGACGTCATAGATACATTTCAACCATTGAAGCGGGTTTCCTCATAGTAATTTCCTGCTTATGTCTAATAATTTTCCACAAAAATGATCGGTGCCAACCAAATATATGGCACCAATATTCCAATAAATGCGGTCTACTTCTGAATAAACTTTAACACTTTATTTACTTATATTAGTAATAGTATGTTTCTAAACATAATTTCAACAGGATCAAATTAAAATATACATATTTGTCGATGTCAAGATAAGATCGAATTTAACAAGAACGTGACAAAATATGAGAGGGAGTAATAAAACCATATCACTATTTTTTAAGTACATTTACATATTTAGAATTAATTTATATTTTACTCATTGTCATTCAGATATAATCACATTTTATAAAATAGTTTTTAAGACAAGATCATGTTTTTTTTTGTGTAATCTCTAGATCAGAGGTGGACTCAAAATACGGCCCGCGGCCTACATACAGTCTACCGAGTGGTTAAAGCCGGCCTGACTAGTTATTTAATTGATATTTATTTTGGAAACATTTATTAAACGATATCTCACTAAAGAAAATGTATTTTTTGGGGGTTATTCTTTTTAAATATGTCAATATATTAAAAATATTCTTAATTTACGTCACTACCCGATGATGATGATGATGATGATAGTGGTGGTGGTAGTGGTGGTGGTGTGACCATAAAATATGTACATCCCTCCCATTAGGTTCGCTCTATTTTATTACGATTAGATCGCGTTGAATCAAGACAATTTAATGATAATAATAATTTATGCTTTGTAGAAAACTCTATTGGAAACTGTCTTTGTGCGTGTGGAAACGATTATTATTATAAACTGGATATTCCATTATCTTTGTTTATTTTTATTTTAGAACCATGACATACTACCCGTTTGGGCTACACGATTATCTACTAACTATGCTTATGTGTTAGGGATCAGGACGTTCGAATTTAGAGGCAGATTAACCTCATTTGCGTGGAGGGAGACTGGAACACTATATAGGGGGAAAAAAAACCCACCTAATTTTACCCAACCAGTATTCAAACTCCAATCTTCCCGTTATCGGCAGTCTAGTCTATCACGAGAGTGATAACTTAGACCAATGTGGCCCAACTAGTATCCCGCGGGCCAAATGCGGCCCGCGCTCACTAAAAACGTGGCCCTCACAGTAAAATTAAAGGAAACTCTCGGTGGCAAATGTGATGTAGCCAATTATTCGAATATTTATTTATTTGAGGTATTTAACGTGCACTTTCTGAACCCACTGAGTATATCAGAAAACGAATTATAAACTAATTTAAACCTAGAACAGGCACAATATCTAGCACCTGGCCGTTAATTCAACACTGGGAAAGGGGAATCCCACCTTTCAACAATGATACATTTTTCGGCCATACCACGAATTGAACCTGGGGCCCTTAGCTCAGTAGATAGACACACTACCGATTGAGCTAAGGTGTCAAACATGATTCAAATACATTTGTTTAAGTACCGCGTCTTACTACCCGTACTTATGTACTAATAACGCCAATGGTTTTATGAATGAGGAAGGCTACATTCATAGGAAGTATACCCACATTTGCCTTAAGGAAGAGAGGAAAACCAAAACCGCCCTCAGTCCACCCGACCGAGATTCAAACCTCGATCTCACCATCATTGTCATTCTAGTCCACTGCGAGAGTAGTGCCATAGACCATGCGGCCACCGAAGCGGGTCTTTGTTTAATTATGCAACAATTTAGTAATTTTATATTACTAATTTATATCACCCCAATCCATTGTGTGCTTATTTATTCTTCATCGAGTATATTAAAAAAAATTGAGACCTGCTTCGGTGGCTGCATGGTCTAAGTCGTCACTATATAAATATACTAAACTGATGTTTATGGGGAGATTTGGGCTTTAATCCGGGTTGGATGTACTGAGGTGTTTTCATAAATAGTTTGCCCTCTATCTCTACGCAAATTCAGGTACACTTCATCTAAATTCAACATACCTCATCCTTAACTCATTTGTAATTAGCAGGCTACATATGAGTACAGTCCAAACGACTAGTAGGACGCAAGGCTAAAAGAAAAGTGGGGGGTGGGGGGGGATTAGTGAACCTTACCACTGATGGAAGTCCAAGTTTACGCCAACATTGTTTTATGGATGTGAAGGGTGGGTTTGTCAGGAGAGTAAGGTGAGTGTGGTTGGAATGAAATATTTAAGAAATGTATGTGTAAAAACTCGTATGGACAAAGTCAGTAATGAATGGGTGCTGAAGGAGTGCGGTTTGAAAGGGAATCCAATAGTTCAATGTTAAAGAAGCATCTTCCGTTGGTTTGGGCATGTCGAGAGGATGTGTGTGGATCGAGTGATGAATCAAATATATGTAGGTAGAGTGTGTGGATTCAGAAGTAAGGGGTAGGCCATGTAAGACGTAGTTAAATGTTGTAGACAAATGTGGGGGAAAAAAGAAACATAAAAAGTTAAGAATAAAAGAGTATATTTGACTCAGTATATGGATGTTGTTGAAGCGAAACGAATTTGCAAGGATAGGGAATTGTAGAGAAGGTAAGTGAGGATGGTTTTAAGTGCGTTTTTTTTAGCTATATGCACATTTACTTGTACACCCCGTATGGAAACGGCGTGATTAGGTATGTATGTATTTACTAGCAGATTACAAGATTTCAAACTGATTTTAAATTACATGTTCTTAGTTGACTCTCATTTCTCTTACGGTGATGAATAGTTCTCAGTTTCATTATGCTTTATTATTTAACCAAATATTTAGTTCTGTAACTTCTTGCTATTTTTTTTGTATTTACCGTTAAACTTTGAAGTTCTATAATCTATATTTTCATATGCTATAAAAACTATTGTGTAGACTTTAATTCTTGTTTATTAAAACATATTTTAAAGTTTAGCTCACGCGGCATTACAACTTAAGGAGAAAGAAAATTACTTCTACGGATCATTACTTTGTTAACTCCAACTTTTATATTTTTATACTATTATTAAATAACTCAACTTTCATTTTGTAAAACCTTTTTAAAAACTAGTTTTCCTTATTTTCTGATCCAATTAAGATATTAAGTGAATAATATAAAAACTATATATTAATTTTATGATAGTATATTTTACTATTGTTCATCAGCCCGATGATCTTAAATGTAAAAGGTCTTAATTTTAATATGTTTGTCTTGTTGTTATAAAGAATCTTATAAAATATATTTTGATTATAATTATTTTTGATATAAAATTAATTAATAATGTTATAATGATTCATATATTTTTCAAGCTTATTTAGTGTTTATTACAACACTTTTTGATACCTTTTTATAATTTTTATTTCTTTGCATAATAAATTTATGGTAATTTTTAATTTATCTGGTTCATCAAAGGATATAATACCCCAAAAATTAAACTGAATCTTTGAAAAAAATTTTTTTGAGGCCTATGTCAAAATTCGACATTTAGTAGACACTGGTTTATTGCTGAAAATTTTGTTAAGCTCTCTTTAAAAAATTGTTATACTCTTTTAGGTCCAAGACACAAAGTTAAAATGCAAAGCTAAAAAATATTTCTTTAAGAGATACTACAGTCAATTTAAGCTCTTGTTTAGTAAATTTACACAAAGTGTGTGACCCATAAAACTATCATTATAAGTTGATGTGGAACTTATTATTTCCCGTCCCAGATCTATATAATGGTCCACAAAAAAGTATTGTTTTTAAATATTAATTGATTCGCCGTGTGAATTTGTTTGTAAAAATAATCATAAAATACGTTGATATTTTGTTTAAAAATCCAAAAATATGATGTTCTTTAGGCCTCTATGTTGAGTTTTAACTCTACGGACACAGCTGTATCTGGATAACTCTTTCAATTGACTATAGCTGATAATCAAATTGATACTACACAATACACTTTTATTACAACTGGTCCCATTTTGTACTTTAGTGTTAGTCAGTAAAGTGACGCGTTGTAATTTTTTTAAGTTTTTTTTATAACTGTGTCTTACTACCCGTTCGGGTTATATGCTTGTGCACGAATTACGCTAATAGTTTTGGTGATTAGGAAGGTTATATTTAGTGTGCACTGACGTGGAGGGAAAGTGGAAAGCCATTTTGGAAAACTACCCTCAGAACACCCGACCGAGATTCGAACCTCAATTTCACGGTCATCGGCAGTCTAGTCTAACACGAGAGTAGCGCGTTAATTCACGCCGCCAATGAAGCGGATTTGTAAATGCTGGTAACGTTATAACGATAATGTGGCTTAGATTGACTGATCATCCCATATTCAGGAAATATTTTAAACCCTATTTTTATTATTTGAATATGGTTATAAACTTGTGGACACGCCGATAAAAGGCGTTAAGTTTCGTTTTATCAGGTTTGACAATGACGGGATTATCGGATTTCGAATATCGGCCTTAAGGTGTTTTATATATTATTATTATTATTATTACTACTAGCACCGCGTCTTACTAACCGTTCGGGTTATACGCACTTACGCTAATGTGTAATGGTAGGGTGATTGTGAGATGAAATGGAGGACCTACAGTTTAACGTGGGATCCGAACCACGGTGGAGGTCTGGCATTCCTCACATTCACAAGTTGTGATTAATACACATCTTGTCAGAGGTGAAGGAAGGGTTTCGTAATCAGATAAATCTGTGCCGGGACCAAGGATTGAACCCCGGACCCCAGCACAGAAGTCTGACACCTTATCCCTAGACCACCAGGTCACCGAACTGTTTTATTATAATTAAATACGGTTACATTCTTCTAAAATTCTACTTTCTTATCTATTCCCCTTTGTGTAGATATGAGGAGGTTATCATACAATATTACTAGAAAGGGTAGCAGGCGAGACGCATCGACAGGTACGTGGACTAAAGGTCAAATTTGTCTGGACCGGTTTGCCGATGATTGGGAAGTTGGGGTTTAAATCTCGACCGAGTATACTTAGAATATTTTCTTAAATAAATTGTTTCACACCTTTCCTTAATGTGAATTGTGTTACATATAATTTAAATTCTACCTTATACATCCCTATCTCATTAGTGTAAATATACGATGGGTTGATACTTGGGAAGCGTTAGTAGAATTTGTTAAGTTTTTTTTAACCTACAAGTTTTACTCCTTAACTCTCATAACAGCAATTTTTCTGACTTTGTAGCCCATAAAAACATCCACAGTTATAGTCTCCTCGGTCCAGCCAAAGTGATGAGTTCCAGTTATAAAAAAACAAAAAACAACAAAAAATCCTTATTCACGACAAGAGTTTTGAAAAGCGCTCTACGAACACAATCACGAGATGTCACGCCGTAGGATTGGTTGTATAAAAATAAATAAAAAAAATGAAGAGAAGGGATGTGCAATAAAAAAATATGATGTGTAGCTTGTTAGTTGGTGTAAGCTTATACCTTGTGACGAACACCACACACTTCAAATCACAGAGCCGTGACGTACGTTAACACACGAAAGTCACAAAGCGTGAGAAAGATCATCTCACACCAAGTATTAAAAAAAAAATCTTTATTACCTTCATCCTGGCGATTTAGTTTGTCGAGTTGAAATCGTCGCTCAGTTTGTGATCAAATTTTAAAATAATCAGGACAACCGTTTTATGCTTTCAAAAAAAGATTTTAAAGGTAAACTCGTTAGTATAGGTCCTTCCCGCTCCCATTTATTTTTCGTGTTCAAGGTGAATGAGATTTTGAATATTTTTTTTATTCTATTTTTATTTTTTTAGGAGACTAGAGATATTGTAATTGTTTATTCGTTTGAGATAGCACATGAAGGTTCTATTTGGGTGTATAAAATAAAATAGACCAATTTTCTAACGAATGAAAACGTCTGAAAACTAGAACGTATTACTAGATTTATTTCACGTATTCATACTTCCATCCATGTGAGATGCAGCTGTCACTTTTGATATGATATATTAACAACTAAATACACCCCCCCCTTTTTTTTGCACGGGGAACCTATAAAGTAGCTTTGTCCGTTTTTTAGAATACCTATAGAATTAAAACCAAAGTGAAAAGTATCAAAATCTTAAATAATTTTTAAATATTAATATTTTATTGGTTTAACTTATATAGTCTGACACAATGTTAAAAGAAGGCTGACAAAACATGTTAAAATACGGATAATCTAAACACGTGTTTAAAGCTTATTTATATTTTGAAGATTGAGCTATAATTTCTCTGTACACAGTATTTGAAATCTTGCCTGTTGGTGCTAATAAAAAAAATATATTTTATAAACTGACTCTACAACATGCAACTTAGAAATGTCAATGTGAAAAGTATGGTTATCTTAAGTAGATCCCTGAGTACTTAATGAACTAGACCTTAGATGAGTGACCACGGTAATAAATAATGGGTTGTTAAATAGTTACATCAAATGAAAGTTACAGAGTAATTATTTACATTTAAAAAAAACAACTCATTTTTAACGTTTCTGACCTAATTCGATGCGTTATTTCTAAGCCACCATTTTTATTTCTTATAATTTTTGGAGTTTTCTAGAGAACTTTTAACTTAAGACTTACCAGCATACCAAGTCTCACATTTCTAGGATGTTCATAAGTTTTTGAACAATTCTTATGTACAGACAGACCACAAAACTATATAAAATTAGTACGTTTAACATCCGGCTGCCAACTTTTTTTTTGAGTTTCTCTTTGACAATCCAAAACCTACTATGCCAATCCATAAATTAAAATAAGCTTAATATTTTAAATTAAACATTAGCCAGATTACAAACAGAGTGCACAAATGGACCTAATATTTGCCTAAAAGTGATCCTAAGATAAGTGAAACAAAATTATATACATGGTTACAGAACCATATTGAAATTCATAAAAATACATATGAATCTTTAGTAAAAATGGATACACTCACTTAAAACTAATAAAAAATATATTGTTGCAAAAACACAATGAAAAAGAGCACAATATTCCACCAAAGAACATAAATGGAATAATATACACTGCTATAGAAACATTTTGAGAAAAAAAATAGGATAAGTTTCAGCGCACAGTCTCTATCACTCCTTTTATCAAAAATGGAGATATTTACTTAAGACTCTTACAATAATTGGAATAAAATAATATACATTGTTGCATAAACATTCCCACAAAGAGCATAAATGAATTATACACGGTTACAGAAACATATTTAGAAAAAAGTATCGTATCTGTTCACCAAATAGCATAATAATCTATTTCTTGGACCTCTATGTAAAAAATATTTTTTCCAATATCTCAGAAACTCTCGGTTTTATAAAAATATATATATATTTATTTTTAGCACCGCGTCTTACTACCCGTTCGGGTTATACGCTTAAGTACTCTCTTAAGTACTGAGCACTAATGGATTAGGAATTGGGAAGGTTGAATTTAGAGGAAGTGAACCCGCATTTGCGTGGAGGGAGAGTGAAAAAGCAATTAGGAAATACCACCCACAGTTAACCCGACCGAGATTCGAACCTCGATCTCCCCGTCCTAGGTGGTCTGGCTCAACACGACTGGCGCGTTAGCCAACTACGCCACCGAGGCGGGTTAAAAATATATTAAAAAAATTGTAATATTACTACAACTTTACAATGATAAGTTAATTCGTATCTCTTAATAGTTGTGAGGATATGATACAAATTGGAAATTTTCGCTTTCGTTAAATAAAGAATTGTCAAATTTCGTTTTTTTAATGTTATTTAGTATATGAGTACGAAAATTAATCAAAATCGTTATAACAGTTTTTGAGAAAAACTATTATTTTTTCTCTTTTACCCTTAGAAACTACCCTTAATTTTAGGGTTGAATAAATAATTCCAAAAATCCTTCTTAGGAACCTTATGAAAACACCAGATACCAAGTTTTTTTTTCCAAATAAGTAGGCCTACTTTTGTTTCGGCTCTAGTAGCAGTAACTAACAAACAGGCGGCATTGCAAATAAAACAAACCTTTCTTTGGGTTTATGGGGTCATGAAACGTCGACATACATCAAAATCTCAAGCTCAATTTTTTTACGATCACAATGAATTCTCTACCAAAGAGGTGCGAGAAAGTAAAAAGGAACATTACTATTCACAAAAGAACATTTCAAAGATCTCCATTAACATAGTTCAGAAAATGTTGGTTTTATAAAAACATATTATTTCAAATGAAATTTTCTAATTTTGATAGTCCTAAAATTTTGCGATGATAAATTAATTTCGTATCTTAAAGAAACGATTAAAAGTTAAGTTAATTTTAAAACCAAACCTTTTCTTCGCTTGTCCATTTCACGGACCGGGCAAAAACTAGTCCAATTCATGAATCGGGTAAAGATTGGAGCTGCCCAGTTCATAAACTGGGCAGCACAATTCACGAACCGAACTATTCTTTGCCCAGTTGGTGAAATGGCAGAAATTTGCCCGATTCATGAACTGGTAAAACTCAAATTTTTTTGGTCATCCGTGCAAGACTACGCGCAGATTAGCCTACCACCTAACCTACTCTCAACACACCTCTATAAATATCTTCAACCCTCGCGAAGAGATTTAATTAAGTCCTTCAATCCTAATAAGCACGTTTTATCCTTTGACTACACGTATAGCGCATATGTTAGAAACAGGTTTAACTTCTTAGGACAGGTAGCGGTGAAGTTGAGATGTTTGGTAAGGCGGCTGGTTTAGATACCCATCAGACCATACGATGGATCGGACTACGGTACTGTCAAGTAGTATCTAATGTGCATATACCACAAGACAGTAGTATAACATGAATAAACAACCAAGTTAAGACAACCTGAAGAATTCATCACGCGGGAATTATTGAGACCGAGACTCTATACTCACACATTGAAAAGAGAACACTCAGTATATTAGAAACGGTGCTTTTCCATTTAACATATACTGTACATCCTGTTTATTTACTCGTATAATGGGACTTTTCCGTTTAACATGTAGGCCTATATCCTTTTTATTAACTATGGGAATTTTCCATTTAACACGTATAACATGTTTATTAACCATGGGACTTTCCCATTTAACATGTATATCCTGTTTATTAACCATTTGGATTTTCCAATTAACACGGATATCCTGTTTATGTATCGTGGGGGATTTTCCCTTCGGCGTATCTGCTTACTTTTAAATGTGTCACTTTTTTATTTTACAAGTTTTCCTTATTCGTTATTTTAGTTTTTCACTTGACATGTATCCCTCATGTATATGTCATGGGTGGTTTGCTATTAAAAATGTATGTATCTATTTACATATATGTATTTATAAATCCATAGGCCTATTGTGGTTTTCCATGAAACATATTTTTTATACTTATATATCAAGGTGATTTACATTTTAACATGTCTGCACCATTTATATACATTTATAATTTTCCATTAATAATCTTGCCCTATTGATAAATTCGAGTAATATGACTGCCTTGCACATTTACTATAAAGTTTTTTTAAGGTCAAGGCCAGGATGTTACTTTTTTTTTGGAATTATTTAACTCAAGATCGAAAACCTTAAGCTGGGCTTCTAACAAACAAACAATTACCAGCCCATAGTGAGCCATGGGCTTAACGTACAGATAAAACTCAAGAAACCTCATCCCACAAATATAATAATGTCTGTTCACATATACTATAGACTCGTGTATGTCATTAGAAACTCGAAAGTTTATTGCCTCACTTAGAAAAGGTAAGTCACTCATTCCTATTTTGAGCTAGTTATATCCAGTCCACCTCGTCACACCCTATCTTGAGCTAGTTCTATCCAGTCAACCTCACTACACCCCATCTATTTCATGTCCATTCTAATATCCTCCCATTGGGTTTGTCAGTCAGTATCCTGAACAATGTTCTAGAATTTGCCATTCACGCTGTATTTCCAAACCCACCGAAATCTGCGAGATTTGATTATCTAAACAATATCTCATGGTGTACATGATCTGTAACACATCATTAAGTATCCCCCTCTACTCCCCAGTATCTACATCCATCTTTGGATCAAATATCTTTCCAAGCACCTTGTTTTTTGAACTCCTTAAATTGGTTTTCGTCATATAAGCTAAGAGACTACGTTTCACGCCTATAGAGAGTAGGCCTAACCGTTACAATTATTGTTTTGTATATTTTGATTCTTACATTTCTTGACAGAAGGCGAGATGAAAACAACTTACAAACCGAGTAATAATATGCTTTTCCTGACTATATTACTTTTGAGTTTTCACTTTAATATCATTATTGCTGGTTAAAATTGTTACTAAATATTTAAACTCGTTTAGCAGGTCAAATAATGAATATAAATGGGGCTGGTAGAATTTTAAAGGGATTCTGCATGCAGTTACGTGAAATAAAACTATGAAACCATTTAAAAAGCACGTCTGGGATTCTAACCCCAAGCTCTCTTTTTCCAGCAAGACAGACAAGACGACACTGACCTTTAGTCCACCATGTTACCACCGATGCGGGTAACTAATCATTAAAAAACAAACATATAACAATACACTGAGTATAAAACAAAATTATGAAATGTTTTAATTTGCTTACTTTGTTCGTAAATTTAGTATATGTATTTTATGGTATGGTAGTGAAGATTTTATGAACACAGACAGATACAAAATATGGTTAGTGGGCGTTCCATGTAAGAATGCTACATTTTGCGTTCAAATTAGTTACCTAAAGTCTGTTCAGCGTAGGAATTGTTTTCTGTAAGGCCTTTTTCCCTACCAGAAAGCTATTATATAGTATGATATTGGTAGTAAAAAAGACCTTTCAAAGAGTAATTCCTATAATGAATGGAGTATACCTTTACACATACTGTGGACATATTGTTTATTTATTAGACCAGGTTAAGAGAAACCTGATTTGATGAAAATGGGTCGATGACCTAACAAAAAGTTGTAGACACAGCTTTTCAACGATTTATATTCGTTTTTCTTGACCCATGCGCACTTAGAGTATGTGTGTGTGTGTGTGTTTGTTTGTTAGGAGAGTGGAATAATTCACACTCCTGCCGCGCGGAGCGCCAAAGTGATGGAGCTGAGATAGCGCGCTCACAGGAACAGAGAGACAAGATTAGAGAGAAAATTCGTGTGAAGAGGGAAAGTGCGATCAACATTGACGCGCGCGCTTCCAGGAATTATATTTTACTTCTCCACGGCGCAGCGTCTGCATGCCACATCCTGAGAAGCGTCGCGTAATTGCCTAAATCTCACTCTGATTGGAACAGACGTGTCGCAGTTCCACGTTTTCATGAAAAGCATAAGACAATAGCAGTCGTGCTGGGTTCCAATTCTGATAACGGCTCAAGTAGAGCTTACCCATAATTTTGTCAAGTAATCTTGGTAAAGCACCTCCTAAAATGTCGCGGATCTCTGATTAGTACAATTATTCTTGTAGGATTTCAACAAGGGGTGTGCGAAGCTTCGAAACTTTTGACTTATCTTCAAAAAAAATATCAGCTTTTACTAAGATTCCAAGAAAATATTTCGCTCCGTCAGTTAGAAAGCTTTGCCAGTTAAAATTATTAACAGATAAAATACACACTTTGGTGGCCGCATGGACTAAGGCGCTACTCTGGCAATAGACTAGACTGCTGAAGACGGTGAGATTGAGGTTCAATCATAATCTGGCGTACTGATGGTGATTTTCAGAAATGGTTTTCAATCCCTCCCTCCACGCAAATGTAGATATACTTAATCTAAATTCAAACGTCCTTATCTCTAATACATGACTGTGATATGTACATAGGCGAATAATTCGATTGAGTAATAAAACGTGATGTTAAACAAAACAGTTAAAATAATTAATGTTTAATTATTGCCGTTTTGAGGTGTTATATGCATTACAAAATAATATTTATAAGAACATATCTGAAGAGATTGATCTGGGTGTTGTGATATATGCTTGATTTATCAACGTGAATAAAATATTACAGACAATTTTGCAACATAATATTTTCTAACTGATTTTAGTGAGAAAGTCTTATATACATAATCACAATTTACTATTTTTTCAAGGATAAAACAACTAACCAAAGTTATTCGAACTTCATTTCAGCTTCAATAGTATTTCATACAGGCCTTTTAACTGTTCGTGTTCGAATTAAATTGAAAAATTAGATTTGCACAGTCATAGGCCTAGTTCACAGACTTCTCTTTGGCCTAGTGTCAAACAATATAGTTATTTCATTATGTCCAGACACTCATATGATTTCTCTGAGATAAAAAACCCTTTAAAATACCAAATCCATCCATCTATTTTGATAAACTAAAAGGGACGAATAAAAAGTATTTGTCACCCTTTTGTATTATATTTTAGTGATCAAACTATAACTATATAACCTATATAAACTATAATTACTAAACTATGTATAGACTAAAAGAACAATAAAAATAAACCAGGTTAATTACACAAGATTATTCAACCAGATTCACTTCTATTTGATTTAGCAACTAGAAAGTAAGTGCTCTATTTTCTTTTTATCAAATTATACAAGTCAACAATAATTTCAATTACTTAATATTCCAAGAACTAAAGGAGTTAAAAAAAGGAACTAAATTATAACAACGGTTTTCTTTTTGGAAAATGTTTCTTAGGTTAGAAAAAGGCATCAAGAATCCGGTTCAAGGCGTTTGACTGACACACAAGAAATATAATTTTAACTAGTTAATGATCGAAATCAACTTAGAAGAAAAGGAAACTGGTATCTGGTAGGAAGAAATAGGTTAAGAATTGAACAATGCAAGTTTAAAAACTCAAACAAAAATGAAGGGGTGTAGGCCTCAGATGGAGATTATTGTTTTCTTGTGTGCATTGATAATTATTATTGGCAATCAGTGAATCTAAAAGAGAAGTGAGTACTTAGTATCGATTTTAGGCCTACACATGCACACATGAGTCGTGCACTGACGGAAACCCATATCTATGTGCATATATATTGGCAGATTTTTGTTTGTTTATACGTTCATAATGTTGACTTACCTTTTAAAAAGCAAACCAAGATTAAAATAGTTTAATTCCTGTTGCAATTCAAATAATTTATAAAGTATAACATAGTTTACTTAAAGTACACTTGACTTACTTGTAATGTAATAATTTGCACCTATGTGCACGTGGCATAAACGTCAGGCTCGTCTAGTCGGGCGTGACGATAACGGAATGATTAAGGTTTGAATCCCGACCAGATGTACTTAGGTGTTTTTTTTTCTAAATGGTTTCATATGTAGCCACTTTTCGTCCTCCAGGACAAAGGCAGGTATACAAAGTTACAAAATAAGTGGAGAATGAATACAGAGTGAGCTGATAGGACTATTAAAAACTAATATATTATCGGATGATATATCCGCTCATGTTTCTAAGCAATTCATTCCGCATCACTGCGTTAGACCAAAAAGGATGGACATTAAAATGATGAATCAGCAAAACACTAAACAATATTCCCAGGAAGGTATATACAACTTGGCTAAAATTGAAATAAAAAGGAAGTCAACAAGCCGGAAGTCAATAGATAAATATTTGTTTTATTTATAACAAAAGAATAAGTAATAAAAAAGAGGTAAGCATTAAAAATGTGTATTAAATATATATATATATATAAAATGGGAAGTTGTTGACTTAGGAAATGTTAAATTTAAAATAAACTATTTTTTTATTAGTCTTTTGTGGAACTAAGGGAATGAAAGTTTATTTGTTATTCAAAGTCCTTTTGGCTAGTGTTAATAAAGATGTAATATTTGGACGTTATTTGAATCTCTTTTGTCTAAACATACTTTATGTTCTATATATATTAGTCATTGGAACCAACTCGAAATTTTACGTTACAATATTCTCTCTAATGGTCAAACAGCTTCAACAAGGTTCATTATTATATCCTATTATCATTTTGTTTAAAAGAAATAATTAGTAGGCTTTATAAATAGACATAAAATATGTTTAGTCAAAAGAGATTCGAATAACGTCCAAATATTACATCTATATTGCCACTAGCCGAAAGGACTTTGAATAACCAATAACATTTCATTCCCTTAATTCCACAAAAGACTAATAAAAAATAGAAAATGTTAAATTTAAAATAAACTAAGTCAACAACTTCCCATTATTACATTTCTTTTCCACTAGTTGGAAGTACTTTTAATAGACAGTAACATTTCTCTCCTAATTTCCTAAAAGGACTAAATGATAGTTTCAAAACATGATATAATATACCTAAACTAACAAGACTCTACCCTCATCCATTGTTTAAATTCAATTTCCATTAGTCAGAAGGACTTTGAAAAAAACGTTAATATTTATCTCCTGGAAGGACTAACTAGGAAAGTTTTCAAAATTTACATTATATAACGTTAAGTGAATAACTTTCCATTGTTGAATTTGTTATATTCCAAACTATAAAGTATTACTATCATTATAAAAAAATTAAGACCGAATAGGAGTTTTAAGATACATATAACTGAAAATTTAAATTTATTTCTTACATTTTAAAAGACGTAGATGTGTCCTAGATTGATATCCCGCCAAGAGTTAAGTTTCCTTCGATCTCCTGGTGGTATTTATTTGATATATTTCCTCAGAGAGGGGGGAGGTAGGGGTTACATACAAGACTGAAACAAGGAAAAAGGGGTGGTAGTCGGTGAAAGGGGAATATATGATGAAAAGGTGGTAGAAAAACCTAGAACAGACATTTAGGCGACGTGGAGCATTTCAGCGCCGGAAGCGCCATACGTCATTCAAGCGGCCTCAGTCACAACTAAGAATTTGCCTGATCAGTCACGCATTAGGATGTAATCAGACTTTCGCGTAGCGGGTTGTGGGGCGTGTTCGATAGTTTATTTGAAGTGGACGCAGTGAAATGGCACATGGTGAGTCTCAAATTTTTTCACATTATTTAATTATTTGATTGAATATTATTTGGAGTAATTCTTTACTGTATTTTAGGAATCAAACGTTGTAGCTATGATAAGACGCTACACCCACTATCCCCCTACGCAAATGCGGTTTGATTTCCTATTTAACTCTAGATTCGTAATACATACCCCAATGGTATAATTAAATGCGTTTCAACCGGAT
Organism: Timema genevievae; assembly: GCA_902155825.1. NCBI lineage: Eukaryota > Metazoa > Arthropoda > Insecta > Phasmatodea > Timematidae > Timema > Timema genevievae. The sequence continues at coordinate 183,072 of CABFWO010000106.1, forward strand.
GGGTGGTAAGATGCAGCGAAAACAACATATTGTGATAATCTTCATATTGTTTTAGTTATATTACTTGAAGTTAATTCATGAGATCCATTAAAACAAATTATAAACCAATGTAAATGGTTACTGTTTCCCTGTAGTAATATACCCTTTCTGAAAAAATAGATACAGCTAAATAAAATACATCCATTCACAAAGATAAATACAAAAACTAATCTGTTATTACTCTATCTATGCTAAATGCAATCTTGAGATTGTACCATATTGTCTTTAAGGTGGACTAGTAATTTACCTGGCAGTCACGTACGTAGGTAGCCACGTCCTCCCAAGATGCCCACAGGGTTTTCTTTTTTAAAAAAATTCCCTCCATTACTAACAAGTATTAATGCCCTCTTGACGATGATAGACATCTGCCCAACTTGTCACAGGACTGATCATTATTTGAGTGACAGGTCACAATGGAGACCTTGACGACAAAAGAGGAACAAATGTCATTCATGTCAACCTGAAAGCGAACATCTGGGACATTGGAAGCTGATCTGGGGCGGACAAATGGGATTAAGTTATCTTCGGAGAGTGGACACTATCCTCTACAGTACTTATTGGATGATTTGTTCGAGCTCATGGCGGATTGGTCACAAATAATTTACTCTCAAATTCAAGCGGTTCATTTATATGAATATATGGAAAACGTAACCACATTATTCTGATCAATATGTATTATAACCAAGTCCATTCAAGGCTACAAGAACGTATTTGACGGTATTTTTTTTACTGTTTTAGAAGTAAACAAAAATAATTTTGCCTTTCCTTTAAATGTGTATATTGGCTTGTATTTATTTAAAAAATAAGTTTTTAAGCTGATTACAAAACTAAATTATGAACAGAATTCTAGGATAATCAGTCCGACACTTAAACTTTGTCAGTAGCATGTCTACCTACTGAGTTAAGGGTCCGGGTTCGATTCCCAGCATGGCCGAGAATTTATAATCCATGAAAATATGAGTTAACCCTTTCACATATATAAATAAACGGCCGGTGACTGGATGCTGTGTCTCTCCTAGTCTTAAGATAGATTATAAACTATTTGAAGCTACAACAGGCCTAGCAAGCTGGTAGTGGAAAATATATGGCTTGAATAAAAAAACTGATTATGTCACAGCCTGGAAACATTAATGTATGTACATTTTAGGAGAATAACAATGCATTCTGGTGGCTATTGTTGAAATTAATCATTCTATAGATACAAACACCCGTGTCATCAAAGGTACAAGCACACACAAGCCTAGATGCTGTTACATGATTAAATGACTTTATTTGTGAAAGGGTATATTAACTTGATAGGGTTAATGAATTCAAATATTTAGGAACAATTTTAACTAGCGATAACAATATTAAATTGTAAATTAGGAAAATAATACAGTCGGGAAATACTTCAGTAAGTGGTTGGCGTCTCGCCTGCTGTCACTAAATTTAAAACTCAGAGTATACAAAGCCGTAATTTTACCAGTTGTTCACTATGGGTGCGAAACATGGCCTCTTACCTTAAATGACGACAATCACCTTATACATCCGTCTATCCATACCAAGAAACCGGTGTCTCTAATAAGATATTTCTAAGTTATTTTGCAACCTTCACGAATAATCAGACATTTCTTCTATCTTGTGAGCTTCCCACTCAATAAGGCTCTGCGTTCTCTTTTCCGCTAACGTATGAATAAAAACTTAAACCTTTATTAACATCTTGAATAAGATTATAACAGATGTTCAAGTTCCCAAACCTGAGCTGATGAGCTAATCCAACAAGTCCAAACTCTTCGCGACGAGGTGGTTTCCTGTGCCAATAAACAGCAACATTTATGTGCTTCCTGTCCATTTGCTCGTGTTATTACAACTCAAAGCAGTGATCCTGCTATTTAATGACAATTCTCTCTACCTCCTCCTATTTCCTGCTACACGAGTCGTGGCCTATGTAACTTACGATTATTTTACTAGACAGATCACGGTGACTTTAATAACTCTCATCGTTTGGTGAATTTAACTTTGTGCTTTACGATTTCTGAAAAGGCCGGCTTCTTGGTCTAGTGGTCAGACTTACTGGCTACTAATCTAAAGGTCCTGGGTTGGATTCCTGGCGGTACCAAAAGTATTTTTCTCTAAGATTGTTTCTATGATTGCCAAGATCTGATTAGTTAGTCTTAAATAAGGTTTAATATTTCTACTGTTACCACATAATCATCATAATTATCACATCATCTTACCATCTTACCTATGCATGACTTCTTTGGTGCTGACTGACAGTTCACAGCTGACAGCTGACGGCTTTGAAACGTTACCAGACCAAATTATTAATCCCTACGTTGAACCATATGATCTACAAAAAACATGTGTTTAACAGCTGTAACTTCTGACAGTCAAAATCTAGGTATATACCTAAATGTTGAGTGTCAGAAGTCAGCTGTGAGCTGTCAGTCAGCACCAAATAAGTCGTGGAGCTACTGTAACTGCACCTAAATGGTGTCTCAACTTCAGAAGCTGGCCACATATCCACCACTGCCAGTATAAGACCAGGAATGTCTAGATGAGAAAACCTTTTGTCATAGGCTAAATAAATACATTTCTGAAATGAAGAGTGAAATCCATTTACATCATAGCTTGCCTTCATCAGGGCCTTTTGAATGAATCCTGTACATTTTATTTTCTGGTAGGTTTACCTCTTTTCTCAAATCAAAACCATTATAAAAATATATCTTCAGAAATTCTCTAACTAACCAACGTAATGTCCAACAGATTTATTTAATGAATTTAACCGTAATCACCCTCACCATTAAGGTGCTATTAATATTACGCAGCGTACTACTCTATCTAAATCGGCATTAAACTATGTAACGTTAGGGAATAAAATTAGTATTTTGGAGTTTTGGGCGTTTATAACATAAATTTCACTAAATTTATTGTTTAATAACTTTTAAAATGGTTCTTGACTTGATAGAAATAAATGGATACAAAGCTAAGTGAGCTTTATTAGTCTTAAAATTAAAAATAAATAACAGTGTGAGTCATACAGTCGTTCGAGGTATTAACGTGTCGATCTATTGAAGACATATATTTTATTTCTGTGATGTCACAGATAATAATTTTTTTATCCACACTAAGTTTACCCTTAATGGTAGAAATCTTACCTTGATGGGTTACACTATGGTGCAGTTTATAAGATAGGGTCATACTGCAATCGGTCAAACTAAGACTCCTAGCTTTCTGGATAAATGGAGTTTACGATTTGTTTATCCTGTAAGGTATAAAGCTTATATTGTTTTATTACTATGGTTGTGCGAATAGGCATTTTTTTCACTTCGAGTCGAGTTCGAGTAGAGTTTGAGTATTTTTTAAAAATTGATTAGTATATAGTAGTGACCTTTGCACAAGAAATATTCCAAGTTGAATTTCTGTAATGCAATGTAATATAAGCCATAAATAAGTAAAAACATAATTTTTTAAGAATCACATTTTTTATTTAGAAAAATTCTATAATCAAACAAATTTGAATTTTCAAATAAATTTAATATAATTGTAAATTTTTTTTGGTAACTAGACAAAAGGAAATATAGAGGGACTTTATTTTCTACGAAATTGTAAACATTGAATAAAATTTATTAAACCAGAAATTTTAGAGAGAAATCTAAAATTCCAGGTAGCCTACTAAATTTTTTTTTTTTAGTTTTTGTAAAATCTTTGATTCGAGTTCAAGCAGCTACTAAACTCAACTTTAACTCGAATTTCCTAGTGCTTTCACACCCCTAATTATTACACTATGGCATAGCTTATGAGCTAGTGTCACAGTATAGTCAGACCTGGTAAACTGGTTCTACGTGTTGACTTAGGAACTGCTTGACAACCCTTTAGGGCCAGTTTCATAGTCAGATTTAGTACGCCTAAAGTGCGAGTCGATACTAAATACAGGACGACACCTACCTAGACCAAAATGGAATGGGCTAGTTTCGCATATGAAACTGGCCCATTCCATTCAATTTCAGGTAGGTGACGTCTTGTATTTAGTATAGCGCCGCACTTGAGGCGTACTAAATCTGACTATGAAACTGGGCCTAAATCTTTTTCTTACATCACTTCTTATTACCCGTCGTGGCTATCCTAATGTTCAGAGCAATGGGGTAATGATGGGGGAAGGATGGGGTAAGTATGGGGTAAGGATGGGGTAAGGATGGGGTAAGGATGGGGTGAGGATGGGGTGAGGATGGGGTAAGGATGGGGTAAGAATGGGGGACGCTGAATTTTGGTAAATTTATCCCACTTTACATAAATAGAGAGTGGGTGACCATTTATAAATATTTAGTTCACCCAGCTACAGTTCACCGGAAAGCTAGATAAGACCAACTTCTTGGTCCAGGTGCCCACCGATGCCAGTAAGATTATAAATTACAAAAAAAAAAGACCTATAAAAATCGTTTCCTTAACCAGGGGATTAAAAAATATCATAAAAATCCGGGCCCTGCTTATCATAGTGGCCAGCAATAAATTAATTAAGCTACGTTACAAGGAGTTTGTTATAAATCGGCCTACCCCCAATGAATTAACCATTACTCAATTCTATTAGGAACTTGAAAGTTAACTGTCGCATTTACAAATGTACGCCACCTATCCATATCCTGATCTAGTTCTATCCAGTGCACTCATTACACGTCCATTTTAATGTTATCCTCCCCCTCCTTAGAATCAATTATAGTCAATTTATCCTCCATGTCGTATTGTTTATAAATATCACAGCAGGAAGAACAGTAGGCATACGTAATAATTAAAAATGTTATTAAAACAACTTCAATATAGCCATTCGTCAAATAATGTAATCTACCGTTAGATTTTTTTGATGGATAAAATAACACTAATAATGTAGTAACGTTTAATTATTTAAAAAAATAGATTTACTTTCTTATTATTGTACTTTCTATCATGTTCTTTCTTTTTACTTTCTCTCGACCTATCGATGAGAGAAGTACTGTGATTTTTGTGCTCTTTAGTGCACAGAGATGCTTCTCTTTTCTCAATGTTTCTGTAACAGTGTACATTATTAGATTTATGCTCTTTGGTGGAGTCTTTCTGAAACTGTGTATATCATTTAGTTTCACAAATTTTACAAGTTTTTGGTAAATGTCTTTATTTTAAGATTTTAAGAGACCATTTATTTTTGTAGGCCTTGTGATAAACTAGTCGAGTGTAGTGAATTGTCTATTACTTTATTAGACTAGATAGTGACGCAACCAGATTCACATGTCAAGATAATTGGCTACACAATATTATTTTATATTCTAAAAAAAATATTTTAAACAAATTTATCTTTTCATATGAGAAGTGACACACTATATAAGAAAATATAATACTGAGTCCTATATGATAGTTTTAACGACTATAGAATTTTTTCTTAAAATTAACATATACCTTTATTATGATTGGCATTTATGGTATGAGCTGATAATATTTCTTCAGACTTGTAATATAGGTGAAAATTCACTACACACTTAAAACTAGAATTTTGGTCTTAAAAAAGTAATAAAAAATAATTGAGTATTTATCTAATATACACACTTTTTTACTGGTTTAAAAAATATCCTTGTTTACTTAGGCCTACTTGGTCCATGTTCAAACAAATAGCAGCCAGAAGAGACTTAGTTTAACCTAAACCTAGTTTTTTTTAATCACCGCCTCCTACACACCCGTCTGTGTTATACGCATATTAATTACGATAGTGGATTCGGGACGATAGATGTATAATTTGGAAGAAACGTCCCCGCATTTTAATGCAGGAAAAATAGAAAATCTTTTAGGGAAAAACATACATAATACGCCCGGCCCGAATTTGAGATCTGGCGTCTTCGTTGCAGAAAATCTGTAAACTCAAGGAACAGTTAAATAATTGTTACGACACAATCGCACAAACTTTCTTATATTGTGTATTATAGCTTGGAAGAAAATTTTCCAAAATAGGTTTTCACTAAACTACCCTTGAATAAGTTTTCCTCATAGAAACAAATATATTTTTTTAGCTCTGCGTCTTACTACTCATTCGGGATATACGCCTATTTACTAATTACACCAATAGTTTAGGGATTTAGAAGGTTTAACTGACATAAAATGCACCTGCATTTACGTGGAAGCAGAGTGAAAAACCATTTAGGAAAAAAAGCCTCATTGAACCCGAACGGGATCGAACCCCGATCTCCCTATCTTCAATAATCTTGTCCAACACGAAAATATCACGTTAGACAACGCGGCCACCGAAGTGGGCTACATTATCTTGTTAATCACAATAAACACTTTTTATAATATATATTATAAACCAAACTCTTCAAGTGTTTTAATACATTTCAAATTTTCAAAATAAAGCTATTTGTAAACTCTCCTATAGTCACTTTTAATTTGTAAAATTAAAAACGTTTTCTTATTTCCCTTGAAACCTATCATCAGATACCCATTTTGAATTCAATCTTCAAGGCCAATTTGGAAAAATTTCCAATTGTCTCTAATTTGTCGTAATTTATTTTATGAAAATAAACATAGATTATTATTAATCATGTAAAATAGTATCTCGATATAAATTTCAAGCAAAATCGTGTAAGCTACTCTTAAACGAAATCTCACCCAACAAGCCAATATTCAGTTTTTTTTGTCATGTCGAACATTCTCCAGATAAACATTTTAAACAAAATCGTTATAATAATTTTTTATGATATCTAGAATTCTCTAAAATTATTCAAGAGTAGACTACTCTTTAACGAATTTTCATCCAGAATCAAAGCATAGAATTCTATTTGGGAAGTCAATAACTTCTTAGATATCCATTTTAAACAAGATTGATAGTGCTATTTTCGAGAAATGTAGAGTTCCCAAAAAATTATTCATCAGTAAATTACCCTTAATTTGCGGGCTAGGGTCAAAATAAAATAAAAGCTATTAGGTATTGCCCAATAACATCTAGATAGCAAATTTGAATAAAATACGAATATATAAAACAGCTTCAGATCTCTTTCCAGGGACAAACAGATATTGGGACAGACCGAATGGTAAAATCCACTCTTTTGGGTTCGGACACACAAAAAAACGTAAATATATATCATAATCTTGTGGTTGAAAATTTTCACGACTCTTGATATGAGACACTAAAAATTGTAAATTTACTTTTCTACGCACCAAGCAAAAAAAAAGTATTCATTTTAATTATCATCATAATCATCATCGTTATTATTATTATTATTATTATCACCGCGTCTTACTACCCGTTCGGGTTATACGCACTTACGCTAATGTGTAATGGTAGGGTGATTGTGAGATGAAATGGAGGACCTAGAGTTTAACGTGGGATCCGAACCACGTTGGAGGCCTGGCATTCCACACATTCACAAGTTGTGATTAATACACGTCTTGTCAGAGGTGAAGGAAGGGTTTGGCAATCAGATGCCGGAACCGAAGATTGAACCCCGGTTCCCCAGCACTGAAATGTGACACCTTACCTCTAGACCACCAGGTCACCTATATTCATTTTTAACTTGGTGCCTTTTTTTGTTGGAGTCTGAGTGGGTTTTAGCCTTCCTGAGTGATTAGTTTGTTCATCGTTGTTTATAAAACTTCTTGATATACTTCTGTTGCAAGTGACGTCAGCTTCCTACAGTTACATTATATTGGAAACGAGAGCTATTGTGTGGGTACGGGTAATTAAGGGCCCACCTATATTTATTTGAGTAAAACCAAATTTATATTTCCAACCTTTTATTTTGATCTAAGAACTACAAATTTCCTAAAAAAAGTCTTAAACTTATCTGTTTTTTATTTTCATACATGTTTAAAGTTTACATATCCTAGAATATAAGGTTTTTAGTGTTACCTTCCCCCTTCATTGACTTGAACCCTGTTCAAAATATTAAACAACTTCCTAAATAAAGAGATATTTCAGAACGTCTGCAAGACGTCACAATGCTTGGTAAGTTGGTGGCTGGATATCTAATGGCTGCTTGAACACACTATGAATGGTTTTTAACATAATTCTGTGAGTAAATCATCTGTAAAACTTCGTTTACTCTGAAAGGTAACAAACTTATTTTTTTTAAATCCCACTATGCCGTATGGTAGCATTCTTTCAAAGTAAACCTGTTGCTCTATTTCACGATTAACTGAGTGTACATTTTATTGATTAAAAAACTTTTGTTCACAAATAAAGTTTATTAGAAACTAATCTTAATATTTTTGTTTTAAAAAAATTAGCTTATTTATTGAGCTTTATTAAAGTGTTGTTTGGTATTAGCCTAACTGGTAGTTCTGTGAATATTAGAGCTCCCTCCCTCCCATATTCTTATCATTAAAACAGTCTTAAAATTTAAAGTTAAAACTATTATGTTCTATAACTTCTCCTGGACTTTGAAATGGATATTTTTACTTGGTGATCAAATAGAACAGAAAATATAAAACTACTAGATCCAAGAGTGCATTATATTCATAGAGAATAAACGTGGTTCACTTGGCTTAAAACATCAATCTCGCAATATATGTCAAAATTAAAAAAAAATGCTCTAAGTACTCGATATATTGTAAATTCAAATCAATTGAGATAAGATAATAAACGAAAATCCTTTCGAGTGATCTCTATATTGAAACTGATAGCCAGAATTAAAAACTATTTATCTATTCTTCGTTCAGCCAAAAAACAGTTGATTTTTTTTTAAGAAAGAACAATTTTTTTAAGAAGAAACTAAATTTCACTTGAACACACTCAAGGAAGTACCTACTCTTTTTGTACAATTTTGAACATTTTATTATTTTGGATGGCAGACTAGGCTTTCTTGCTATTTATAAAAACAAAAAAGGTTTGTGATAATGTTTTCCACATACACCATGCGCTTCTATTATATGGGCCTATCATCATATTTGAATAATTAAATAGGGATGAGTACGGTAAAATTTATAGGAACTGTACACGTATTTGCGTGAAGGGAGAGTGGAAAATATTTTAAGAAAAAACACCTCATCAGAAGAGATCAGAATTCAAACCGAAATCTCCTTTTCACTCTCAAACTAGACAAGACGAGATTGACACCTTGGTCCATATGCACACCGGTTCAACTTGTGACGATGCATGTAAGTTATTTTATATAAAACCATATTGATGAACTGATAGTTTCTTATCAGGCTTCCATAAGTATGGCTATTAAATAATATCTCAAATACTTTCAATGAAATATTTTAAGAGAATTATACTTTTAGTTACACTGGATTTGGCCTATTTATGTAATATGGGGATTTTTTAAGTTATGGTCCATCCTAGGAGGAAGTTTCACTAATCAGGCTAAGTATTTGTCTGCACAGTATCTTACTATCTGTCCAAGCTATCCAAAATTTTAGTTACACTAATTAAGTAAAACTGAGGAAAATAAAATTTATATAAAATGTACCCGTATTTCTGAGGATGGAAAATGATAAACTACTTATGATATAACATTCTTATAACAGCCAACCGGGATTAAAACTCCACCCTTAACTTCCAACAACCCGCTTCGGTGCACGCGTGGTCTGATGTTCTAATCTCGTGTTGGACTAGACTACCGAAGACGGGGAGATTGGGGTTCAATCCTGGTCGGGTGCACTGATGGTGGTTTTTAATAAATGATTTTCCACTCTACCTCCACGTAAATTGGGATGCATTTCCTCTAAATTAAGCCTTCCTAACTCCTAACCAATTAGGGTAATTACTACAAAGGCGTACAACCCAAACAGGTAGTAATACGTGGTGCCTAGAAAAAAATCCAACTATTTTCAGTACTTATGCACAATCATAAAGATAAATTAAAAATAAATAAAAACTCATTATGGTCCCCATAGGTTTGAATTATAATCAATTATAATAATAATACGTAATATAAGTGCGAAATAATGTTGTAATACTCATTTTAGAAAAGTTATTTTAATGAAGGTTGAAGACAGTTTAGTGCCGAGGTAGTTTTCAAGCTGGAACTATACAGTATGTACGTAAAATGCCACTCCACTGAAGTATGGACGACATTATATCGATTAATTTAAGTACAAGAAACGATACCCCTCGACCATTCCTGTAGAAGATACCGTTGCTAGATTCTAGCGTTCAAATGGGGCACAGCCGTTCAAACACATGGGACGGCGTACAGGATATCTCACCCTTAGGACCTGTAAATTCTTTCGGCAACTTATGGATGATCACCACTCTCACCCATATTAAGATGCATGTAAATTGGCGTACAGACGAGTGTAACGTGTAATGTAACGCTATTCGTTCGTTTGGACCCACAACGAGCGTGTGATGTAACGCTCGCGTTGAGGTTCATTCAGATCCGTCGGCTGTCGGTTTTTGGAGCGAACAAAAGCCGCTCGAATTGTACATTTGTACGGGATTATTGGTGAATGTACGAATAGCGAATGGTCTGTTTACCTAATTTCACTCTGTTTTAATTTACTTATTGAAATCTACTTATTTACTTTACTTATTTAGACTGACTTCTTAAAGTTACGAATATGTGGAGTGAAGAAAATTGCTCAAATTAATCGAGATATACAAAAGTAGATATACTTTATGGAACCTGAAACACACAGATTATTACAAAACATATTTGAAGAATGATGTATGGTTAGAAATTAGCATTTATATGAAGATTGATGCGGAGGAATAATTTAAAGAAAAAATGGCAAAAGTTTGCTAGCATCGTATCGAAGAGACGTCTGGGTTTATTTCCCCCTTACATAATTAAATACATAAATAATAAGCCAGCACCAGTGACCCGTCAGTTTGGCATATTCGCAGCGACTGAGTGGATCAGAAAATTCTCTGTAAGATTCGCTCGTGGGACGTCCAAAGCATTCGCGTTACATTGCAGCGTCGCTTACAGAGTACTTTGCTAAACCATCTCTCTCCATCACAATGCTACGGTGTAGACCTAAGGGGGTGGCCAGACTGAGCGAGCGACTAAAATATAAAATAGAACACATTGATTGTAATGAGAGGTGGCCAGACTGGAGCGAGCGAGCGCGCTCGACCCGGTACAGTCTAGTTTACAGGCGCTAGGCAATATTATTGTATGTTGGTTCATTGATTGCTAGGAAAACTTCTCATTTTGATATTTTTATTACTATCGATAGGTTTAGCACACTTGCTACTAACGTCCTAATTTAATTGGTAAGATCATAAACCATACCTATATGTATATATATGCTAAACTGATATGTTAAAATAGGCCTACTTCAATATTATCAAAGTAGGCCTTTACAAATAATAATCACCATTAGCGTGGAGAGAGGATGAGAAAACCACAACAATAAATCACTTGTTAAAGCCCCCCTACAGTTCACTCAGCCAAGATTCGGAGCCTCCTCGTCAACAACTATAGAGAGCTATCTGCTAATCACGCGCTCGCTCGCTAGCCAGTCTGGCCACCCAGTCGCTTGCGCGCTCACAAGCTTGTCAGTCTGGCCGAACCCTACCACTTAAATTAACCTGTATACCACAATTACAGACGTTTTAATACAATCACTCAGATGATCTTTGATCCAGCCGCTACGGACGTGTTTTTATTGGTTAATGGTAGCTGTTGTGCTTTATTTACCTTCTGCGGTGCAGGTTCTTACAATGTGGTGCGTCGGCCACCAGATGCCCGCTTCCTTAGTTTCACTTAAATAATTACTGTAAACAACATGAAATCGTTTTTTTTTTAAAGCACAAAGGCTTCTTTCGGGGTATTACAGTAATACTTAGGTCATAGAGCTTGCCTAAAATTACTTTGCGTTACTTGTATAATTTGATTTGGGGTGAAAATTGTGAGATAGAGGATCGGTTTCTAGCTTTATTGTACATGTCTTGATTCCCTTTATCATGGTCTGGGGTTATTGAATGTCATTTGCCGTACGTGCTTTATGCTATCTCGTACACACACACA
>CABFWO010000106.1:195100-219018 GCA_902155825.1 Timema genevievae
CACACACACACACACACACACACACACACACACACACACACACACACACACACACACAGCTATATAGTTGTGTGTGATGATGTCTTGAGTGGTCTTGGGATAAAGTTCTCACCTCAATACCGGGTATTTACGGGCTCAAATCCACCCAAGGTTAATAGATTTTTACCAAGTGATGAAATTCCGCAGCACAACTTCCTTCGAAGTCGATGTCAATTATGGCATGTAAAACATCCCTTGAATGTATATTTATACTTTTCTGGGAAAATTTCCAGGCTTTCTCTCTCTCTTTCTCTATCATAAAAATGAAGTGCAGAGAACAAAGGGAAACAACCACACTTTCAAGACTTTCTATGTACTTTCTCATATATAATGCGGGTGGATGACACTAACCGGCTGAAGGCCTAAGCTCGCGCGCTGGATGAAAAAAAATATCATAACCAACCTTTGGGTGGTAGAATCACTATCTTAACTATGTAATTGAAACATTTAAACTTAGCCTAGGTTGTAGGTGCCAGGAATTTAAAAACTCACATAAGCAGCTACTAGCCTACACATTGTGTAGGAATGCAAATAATCATTATTAACCATATCATACCTACCCAGGGGATTTGTTGAGCACATTTCAATGTTTTATAATATTAATACTCCTATAATAATTTAAATTAGAGTTATTTTCCATAAATCTGTTTACCAGACTCTTCATTTATTACTCCACATTATTTTTTTGTGTAATATTTATAAGCAGTTTGTCAAATATAAGTTTAATTTGAGTAACGGATAATCGAACACCCCTCCCTCCTATTTAGTATGATTTGAAACATTAGTTTAAAAAAGGATAAATTTACATTTGAATACATACTTTTATCCTTACATCCACCTCTATTGTTATAAGTACTACAAGCATGTTTGAAAAAACACTAAAGCACAACAAATTGTTACTCAGATAGTGGCTCACAAACCGAATGGGGAGTTTTTAGTTTCTATAGGCCTACTATTGTACAAAAAATATGCATCTGAATTGTTTTGATTAATATTTTACAGCAAAAATTAATTTAAAAATGTTAAGTAGAAACAAATGATCAAAATTATTATGGTTAGATAAATATATATATATATATATCTAAAATAAAAACAATAGGGGTTGTAGTAGCTAATGCCTCTCTACCTCTTACCCCCTGCTCCTTAGTAGTCTAGATATCCACTGGGCGATAATCAACAGCTACAAGTATCCAGCGACTTGGCAACATCGTACCAACTTTGTATCCGGACACAAGTCTCCACCGATGTACCTGGTGGTCTAGGGGTAAGGTGTCAGACTTCTGTGCTGAGGGTCCGGGGTTCAATCCTCGGCCCCGGCACAGATTTATCTGAATAGCCAAACCCTTCCTTCACCTCTGACAAGATATGTATTAGTCACAACTTGTGAATGTGAGGAATGCCAGCCCTCCACCGTGGTTCGGATCCCACGTTAAACTGTAGGTCCCTCATTTCATCTCACAATTACCCCTACCATTACACATTAGCGTAAGTGCGTATAACCCGAACGGGTAGTAAGACGCGGTGCCAATAATAATAATAATAATAATAATAAATAATAATAATAATAATATTAATAATATTATTAATATTAATAATAATATTAATAATATTATTAATAATAATAATATTAGTAATATTATTAATATTAATAATAATATTAATATTAATAATAATATTAATATTAATAATAATATTAATATTAATAATATTAATATTAATATTAATATTAATATTAATAATAATATTAATAATAATATTAATATTTATAATAGTCCACTGATGATGCGCGTCCACGCCGAGCAGACACATCTCACCAGTCCTTATTCCTTTCTCGATAGATTTGCACATTGCTGATGGTGTTTCTGCCGCTTTTAATACAATTAAATGTCTTCAAAAACGAAGAATACTTTGGTGAAAAAAGGAGTTTTTAAGATGAGGGGAGAGCTATGGTAACTGTTTCTTGTCAGATCTATTTTTGAATGACTGGTGCGCATTTTTTTTAATCGTAAATTTGAGGAAACCGGATTTTGAAGAGGCATTTTGTTTAGTAGCACCCACAATTACAAAGTATGATACCAACTTTTGAGTTGAAATGGTAACGAAATTTGTAGTAACCATAAGAAAATCACCACCAAAATACAAAATGAAACTTTTGTTGGCTAGGACGAGGAATAGAAATCAACTGGATTAAATTTCAAAAGTTGTCCGCAAATGTTTGCGCGTGGATACACACTGAGTGATGTTTCCCATTGGGAGACCGAGTCACTGGCAACATTCTTTGATCTTTTACCGCAGGACTTGGAGGCGATGTTCCCGTGTATCCAGCAGACACACGGGAAACATCGTCGGCCGGCGTGTATCTGGTGATTATCGTCCAGTGTGTACTAGGCTTCAAGATTTCTCTTTGAAGCTGAACCTGATTCTTGGATTTGAGGTTGATAATTTTCCTTGGTGATCAAGTTAGACAGAAAATAAATTATTGCTATATTCAATAATATATTATAATTCATAGATAATAACTGTTCTCAAATTTATTTTAAGACGTTAGTCTCACAATATATGACAATTGAAAAAATATGCATACGTCATAATTGTAAATTTACTTAAAATTGGTCCATTTGGCAATAATCTTTGAGCAACTAGACAGACAGTTGAAATATATGCCAGGTTGGAACAAACCCTTTATTTGCTCCCCCATTAAATCATTGTAAATAATAAAGAGGATGCATATAACGTTAGCTCACGAAAATTTAGGCTTTTTCTCGCATTTTAAAAGCTACACAAAAAGGAATTTCTTATTCATCCGCCTCGGGAACATGTAATTTAAATACTGTAATTAAAAGACAAAATAAATATATTACTTGTCAAATTAGAACAGATCGGCATGGCTGATGAATTTAGGGTTATTTTAATATACTTTTAAACTATCAGCAATTAAGTACTCACTAAATTAATTATCCAAGTTTACATCATAGCTAAACAAAAGTTCAGGAGTTTTAGCGAAAGTGAAAATCCACCCCTTTCCCCCCCATCACCCTTGAATACTTTTGCTCTACGGTAATAAATGTTTAGAGCACTGGGACAGAATTATTACTTTTTATCAAGCTAAACTCTAACAGTACTTGTAGCAATTTGGTCACAACTATTGTCATCTGTACTTAATCTAAAATGTCACTATTTACTGTTCATGTTTACACAACAATGTTCAGCTGGAGCGAGCGTGCCGCTAAATACAGGGATAAATAATCGAGAACTCACCACATCATGCAAAGTAAAATTAACATTTCAAATACTATTTTACTTTACATAATACATGATTGTGTAATATATTCAAATGATGGCGTGTGTGTTACTTTAGAATGACTCATCACTTTCTGACTCGGAAACAAAAATCTAAATTAATTCTAAAATTGTGTGCACACAAAGCATCATCGCTAGCTTGTTGGTAACGTATGGTCAACCCTTGCATCTCAGCCAGGTGTACTGAAGATATAAATGTAAAAACAACTCGGATTAACTAAAAGATATCAAATGTAAAAGTAAGATAGAAAAAAAAATTAAGCGGAATCTTGCTTTCAATTTAATTTTTTGTTTGGATCAAATAAAACAATTTTTTTCATGTTTTATTTTTAGTTCATTCGAACATAATTTGCGCGTATCTTCCTTTCGACTATTTTTAGCCTATATTCCTTCTTAGACAATGTAAAATAATCCCAAAACCTTTGTGAACCATTTTTCACAAAACATATTTTTTGAAACTTTTAGATACTAAAATAATAATTGATCAGTTTTATATATATATATATATATAAAAAGAATATATGGTTTTGATTAAATTCTTGTGATTGGAAAGTAGATTTATTTTCCGACCACTTTCGTTTATATTCTTATTTTGTTCATATCCAAAATTTGAGTGATTCAGAATGGCCTGTCTGTACAAATATAAAATTTAAAAAAAGTATCCACTTCGATGGCTGCATGGTCCAACACATGATCTAAGTAGTCTACTTTCGCAGTAGACTACTTTCGATGACAACTAGTGGAGGACTAAATTGAAAGATGTAGGTCGGTCGCGATCAACTGAACTACAGGCTGTATTTCTATCGGTCGCGAACAATGAATTTCGTGGACTATTGAACTAGATAGATAACTGAACTACTCATTTCAGTGAAATAAATCACTTTGAATTGTTCCCAACAGTGAACTATACTGTCCATTTCTAAACTAAATAGAGAGAATAATGCAGGTAATCCCGAATGCCAATGGCGCGAACAGTGGGAAGTGCGTGTACTACTCCGAATTCAAGATTACGTCATCGACACGCACAGCAAGGATCGGATTTTAATATCTCTCTCGGAATTCTTAACGGCATTGCCGATGTTCGATGCCTATGATGCGGATAATGAATAGAATTCAAACTCCGATGCGTGTGGGCAATCCGATGTGGGATAATGGACGCTTACCTCAAGCCACTAAAATACGTGCGCGAAAAAAAGGCATCTGTCTCGTCTTGTCTGGTTTTCTGGTGATGGAGTCGGAGTTCGAAATCTGACCAAGAGTATTAAAGTATTTTCTTATTCTAAATTGTTTATTAGTATCTATTCACGCAAATTCGGTAATATTTACTCTTAAAATATACCTTCCTAATCATTATACCATTAGTGTAAATATACGGATATCCTATATGGTTGGTAAGATACGGAGCATAAAAACTACCTAAATTAAGGCCTCAACTTAATTTTGACCTCTTATTTAAGTGCTACTAATCTAAAATATCTTGCAGTAGGAGTAGTCTATCCCTTCTTTAGTTTAATAGTCGAAATTACGAGGTGGTTATTGTTTTACCTGTTAAAATTATATCTAATTATTGCAATTATATCATAAAATAAACATTCTCCTGGGATAATATTTGTGTAGGTTTGGCACCTAGACACATAATTGGTGGTCTGTTGTAATTATGACTAGTAACCGAGTAGATACGAGATAGTTGGCGCTTCAAGGCTCACAAGGGTAATTAGCGAATATATGAGGCAAACAAGGTTCGTATATAGAAATAACATGTTTCTTCAATCTTTACTATTTACCGCGTTTCTCTTTGATGCGTTCAATTGGGATATCAAACCCAAACCTTTTCGGTGGTCGCATGGTCTAAGGCGTCACTCTCGCAATCAACCAGACTGCCGATGACGGGGATATCGAGGTTTGAGTCCCTTCGGATGTACCGAATTTTTTCCTAAATTATTTCCCACCCTACCTTCTCGCAAATACGTGTATACATACTCTAAATTTAACCTTCCTTATACCTAACACATTAACGTAATTAGTACATAGGTGTATAACCTGAAAAGGTAGTAAGACGTCGTGCTAAAAAATAAAAGAGCAAAAATTTGGATATATATATCCCAATATTTGTTCTTTTTTTTTTACATATATATATGTATGTGTGTATAAATATACCAAGACAAATTTGAAACTTTTTACACGTGATAAAAACTATATTTGTTCTGGTACTTATTTTTTTAAATAAAATTTTGTTACTTTATTTTAAATTTTTATTTCTATTTTCCCTAGATACTTGTATTGTACTTATATATACATACACACAAGTACAAAAAAAAAGAATATATATATAAAGGAATATGCTCGCTTGAGTAGTTCAAGATATGTTATTATTTAATGAAATTAATAGGTTAATCAAATCGGGAATACTACCTCACTATAAAGATGCAATTACCTGAGGGTCATTGGTCTAGTGCAGTGATTACCAAGCACTCCCTTCTGAGTATGATGACAGTTATCATCCCTTCTCCCCTTTCACCCACAAAGTTAAATATAATGACAATTATCGTTAATAACCTTAAATTTATTTTACTTTGTACATTCCTATTTAATTATTTCAAATTAAATCACTATCATGAATATAATGTAAGTACATTTTATAAATATTGGTTAATTTCCTTCAAGACCTTCTAGTGAAAATACAAGTATCGAGGGAAAATAGAAATAAAAATTTAATATAAAGTAACACAATTTTATCTGAAAAAAATTAAGTACCAAAACAAATATAGTTTGTATCACCTGTAAGAAGTCTCAAATTTGTCTACACCTTTGATCAATCCCTGCCTGTTTCTAGATGGACAATACATCGTCATTTGAAAGAAACATCACAAAATAACTGCTCCTATTTCATGGCATAAATTATAATCCTCATAAAAAAATACACACATTAAAACATAACTCATATTAAATGTTAATAGACATGATTGATTAAACTTATTTAAAAAAATTTAGAACATAAAAAAATGCCTCCTGGTCTAGCCAGTCTCTGGATCTGAATTTTAACTCAATTCCTTTCATCTTTGCAGTGTTTGTCTGCACTTGTGATTTGAAAGGCATTAGGCCATGAAAATCTCTTGAAACATTTATAATTAACTGTGGTAGATCGCGGGGCAAATAGAAAGAAACACAAAGAAGCTCACTAATGAATACTTACTGTCTCTTTTCTCCTTAATCTGGATGATGTTAGTTTATAGTACTAGACATAGTTTATGTCTGGTTTAAACAATGCTCATGATGACTTTGACGATAGTTATAATTATTTTAATAGCCATTCATGTTAGTGGTGTAGAGAAATACTTCCTTCAAAAGTGGAAAAACTAGTTAATGAAAAGGACAGAGTTACTTATGTTACACTTCTTACTACCCGCCCGTGGTGTACGCATATTTACAATACTGCGGTATAGATGGGGAAAGGTAGAATCTAGGAGAAATATACAAGCATTTACATAGAGGAAGTGTGAGAACATATATATGAGAACTTACTCGAAACACCCAGCCAGGATTTGAAGCTCGACATCACCGTCATATTAGAAGATAATTGCGCCTTACTCCACGTGATCATGGGTGTTTTTTTTACCCTTTACTTGAACTTAAGAATATATATATATATATATATATATATATTCTTAAGTTCTGGATATATATAAATATATATATATATCCAGTTAAAAATTTTTAGTAATAAACCAAATTGAAAATTAATTCATAACCTTAATATTTAATGTATGAAGTGTTTGATCCAAAGGATTATTTTGATGGAATAAATCAAATCATTAAAATTTTACATCTATTATTACAATTTCTTGGAAAACGTACAACCCAAAAGATTAGTAAGACGTGGTGATATAAAAATAAAAATAATCTATTGGAACATTATACATTTGAGTCCTTAGACTTAAGTGGATAAAAAAGTCTGAAATAAGCTAATATAGCTGTGGATGTTTGTGTTATCACCGCGTCTTACCACCCGTTGGGTGATATGCGTATTTACAAAAGGCGCTAATGTGTTAGGGATGAAGAAAGTTGAGTTTTCAAGAAGTTTTACCCACATTTACGTGGAGGGAGAGTGGAATATCATTTAGAAAATAAAATACCCCAATTATACCCGTCCATGATTCGAAACCCGATTTCCCTGTCATCGGAAGCCTAGTCTATTTTGAGTGACGCATTAGACCATGCGGCCACCGAATCAGGTTACATGAAGCGAAATATACCTAATATTTTTTAAGAAGTCTTCAATTCTAATTTCCTTTTCATATAATACTTTTGGGTTTTTCTTTTATTCTTTATCCCTCCTTGTCAGTCCCAGCGTGCTAGTAGGAATAAAACGTTTGATGGAACTGGAAATGGAAGGGAGAAGGAGAAGAAATAAAATGGACCATTATTCTATAGTAGGAATAGAATTAAGTATTTTAATTAAATAGCTCAAGTAGTTTTTTTTTACAAATATCAATTAAAATTGACTATTATAATATATATAATATATATGAATATGTAATAATAATAATAATAAATAAAAGTATCTTAAAAGTTTGCTCATAGCTTAATATTTTATCGGTGGGCATGCCGACCTAACGTCAAGCCCTTCTAGCTTAGTTTTCAGGTGTCTGTGAGGTCAGATGAGGTATAAATTCCAGCCGTTATTTTTCGTAAATTGTTTCTCATTCTTCTTCAACGTAAATTCAGATGAGTATAATTTTATTGTATATACTAGCGGACCCGACAGGCGTTGTCCTGCCCGAATGTTGGCTTTTCGTTTGGGTGGCATAATTGATTTCGATAGTAAAACAAATACTATGTGATCATCACAACTACAAATTCACAATGAACTCCAATTAGTGAGTAACACAAATATTACAAATTCAGTGTTTGTCAAGACAACATACAAAGTAAAACATCTTTTTATTTTTGGCATTTCGCCCACAACTCCACAAATATCAGCTGTATCGAAAAACAAACATAACTATGAATTATTCCCAGAAGTTCAATTATTCATGAAATTTTCAGAAGGTTTTAACGGTCAATTATTGATGAACTTATGATTTTTTTAACGGTCAATTATTGATATTATATTCATTACTATAATTATTGGGTGGTGGTGGTGGGGTTGGGGGGGTGGGGGTGAAATTTTGAGGTTACATGTTCTGATATGCAAGAAAACTAAAAAATAATAATCCTATAACCCGATTACAGCGCCACCTACCGGGTTCAATTGCGAATCTAAACCATCCACGGACCCACTCAAACACACACAAAAAATTTCATCATATTCGGTCCAGCCGTTTAGGAGGAGTTCAGTGATATACACACGTAAAGAAGAATTATATATATTAAGTTAATCAAATTGTATCTTCCTCATTACTTCCCCATTAGGGTTAGTAATTAATTAACTACGGATAGCTCTGATGAGTAGTAAAATGCGTTGAGTTTTTTTCCTGTATTACTATAAAAAATAAAGATTTTCGCCAATTCAAGAGACATATTACTTGGGTTTCTTTATCGAGCAGTAAATTTATAGCCTGGCACTTTTTTTTATATAGTACATGTATGTGTGTCGTCATTCCTAGCACACATATACACACACACATATTTCATTGCCACGGACCATCGTGTTAGATTGGACGCTTTGAATAATCTTTTTTAAAGCGATCTTGTTCTTTGAAAATCCTATAAATATTTTGAATAATTTATGAGCTTGCCAAAGGTAGAATCATTGTTCTGGTCTAATGGAAGATATGTTTTTTGGTTTTATTCAAGAGCGGATGAAATGCCCGTTTGAAATTACCTGGTTATTTATCGTCTGCCTCAAACAAAATTTAAGGTGTTATTTTTTTTAAGACACTTAATCCGAAGGAAGACGATAAAAAGGGTTTCATGATGATAATAATAGTGATAGTAAATTGGATTGTAGAATTATAGCCCTAGCATTGACCCGAAGTAGATTAAAATGATATTTTATGTGTGCCTTTATTATTTTACTTGGGATAAGATTGTTGGGAGTGTAGGGGAGGTGAAAAGAGGTGTTTTTGCAGTTTTTAAAACAAACTTTTTTTTTGGGACAAAATAGAGAGAGAAATGTGGAAAGAGGGGGATTTGGAACCCAAGATAAATTGTTGTACTTACTATAGGAAGAAAATCGCCCAGGTGACTTTAAAGCTCGCCCGCTCCTCTTATCAAAAGTTTAGGTTATTTGTGGTGGATTACAAATTAAGGGAAATTTAAGGACATCTATTGTCCAATTTTCATAGGAAGTGCCTTTTTGAAAAATCAAACTTTTTTTGCAGTCAGTATTGATAACACTTTAATATACTATGACTGTTATTTAATAGTTAATGATAAAATATTATATCAGAGGTGATAGTTGCAGTTCACATGAAATGTATGAATACCAGAAGCTGGATCTCATATTTTTTTTCCTCGCTTTCATATAAGGCTCTTCATAAATGAAAATGGGACTGTCTCTATAATATGATTCTGGTAGGAAGCGACCTTTAGAAAATACGAACATATGTTTCTCTTCTCAACAATGATATTATTCTACCATTTTATTAGTATTATTTTGTATCTATTGATATTATCTATTAATTACATGACTTTACTTTTGAACATATGAAAATGGTTTGATAAACTTTTAATAATGTCATAAACGTTATTTCCTATATAAATTGGACTATAAGTAGTGTGTGTGTGATGCATGTTGGATAGAGGACTAATCTGGAATCCTGTCATATGTAAATGAACTAATTTTTCTTAAAAAGTAAATCTTTACCTTTTGTTAAAAAAAAAACAAACATGCAAGTACAATATTTTATGGAGTGGGACTTAGACAGGGGTAGTTTTGTTCCTAGTCTACAGTCATGGAGACCTGCTTCGGTGGCCGCGTGGTATAAATCATCACTCTCAAAATAGACTAGACTGCCAATGAAAAATAGATCTGGGTTTGTATCCTGGTCAGGTATACTGAGGGGGGTTTTCCTAAATTGTTTTCCACTCTCCCTACACGAAAATGCCTCACCCCTAACTCATTAGCCTAGTTGACACATATGAGTATAATCTGAACAGGTTGTAAAACGCGATGCTTGAAAAAATTAAAATCAAGAGAATTTAAGGAGTTGATTGTATAATTATATAGATTATAGAATATATATAAAGCAAATTGCTACCCGATTATTTATATATATAATACTTATAATTTGATAAGCCCTTTTCCGGTAATAGAAATTACGAGGAAATGATTGAACAGATTTTGACAAACGACCACTCATTTTAACGGTTAGTAGTCCAGAATGTCGGGAAAAATAGTAGTTTTCCACAGAGAATTTTAAGTTTTTTTTATTCTTTGTTTGATCACCTTGGAAACCGTTATTTGCTGCAGAGCTGTAAATCTCTAAATAAAATATATCTCTTTGGCTAAAAAAATAAAACTCAATCTTTAGTTGTTGATTCGAGTATATTACAATTTTCTTTTTGGATGCTGGTCATAACACATCTACATTGATATGCCTAAGTTGAGGAATAATATATTTTTTATCCACTCTGGAAGTACTGACACTACCCAATGTTACCCCTTTCCTAAGGTAATAAAGTTTAAGTTTATGATGGTCACTTCTAGTGCTTTATCTTAAGTGGACCCGTTCGGGCTCTCAGCATATTTACATTAATTGTATGGTGAGGTAAAATTGAGAGAAAATATACCCGCATATGTGTTTAGAAAGTGTATAATTAGAGAGAGTCCAGGCAAAAATACCTCGGTGTATTTGGCCGAGATTCAAACCCCAACTTTATCGACAGAGGCAAACCAAACTAGATTAGCCTTATATTTACTCCCCGTGCCATTTGGTATGGTTTATAATAAAAAAGGTTTGTAAATAATCTGCTAACGACATTCAGCTTCTTCTGAAACTGCACTTTATTTTAACTTGATTAAAATATTCTACTTATAATTGGATTGAGAAGAGATTAAAAAAATACTACTCTTAAATTTTGATTATTGAATCACAGAGAAAGGGGATGTATTAGTAAATATTATTATTGTGATATTGAAGTATAGACATATCTGGTTCATAGCAAACCGGAGAGTAATAATAATAATAATAATAATAATAGTATTCATGTCTTTATTTGGGCGAAGTTAAGGCCGGCGCCTTTTCTTACACTTGCCGATTATACTTGGACTTTCAACCACCAAGCGCTGTAGTCGATATGAAGGTGTGAGAAAACTGGAATCGTTATTATTACATTATTGTAATTCTTAGCATAAAATAAACTCAAGTGGAAGCTTTAAAACTTGGTAAATCTCAATTGTATGGTATCCATTTAAATAAGTGAAACATTTTCCAGAAAAAAATCGCGAAAGGAAATTTTCAGTCACCCAGCTTTAGTCTTCACCATATTTTCCTCCAGCCCTTGTATGTGCAGCAACATAACTACCGTCCATTGAACCCCCTACCCTTTTACACAAACTAAAGAAAGGTTCACTCATAGCAAGGGTTACATTAAATGTGGACCCAGTTTAACGACGGAAAAACCTTGTGATGACATTATAATTATATTCAGCGAGGGTGGTGAAATGTTAGTCTCCAGGGGTTGGTCTTTTTGTGTTCGTGAGGAAGTTGGCGGGATAATTTATAACGTAATATAAGAATGTCATCGCTAACGGTGGTTTCCTCGGGGGTCGTAAAGAGAATGAGTGTGTGTGTGTGTGTGTGGCGATGTTACACATCGCTGAATGTGTGGGTGGGGTTTAGGGACAGGCGGGGAGTGGAAACTACGCTCAAGGGAACTAGATTTCTCAAAACTGAATCATTATCGTCCCTAGTTGGTATGTTTTAATGTTATCACCATTAATTTGAACACAAATGTCAAGATTATTCTGTTACCAATTTATATTAGTTAAAGACGTCATATAGAATTAGATTAGGTATATAACTTAGTATTGTTAAAACGTTTAGTTTAATATATTAGTACACACATTGATGGTCATGAAGACTAAGGTCAAAATCGTCCAGTAACGTAGATGTTGGGTTCGAATCACATTTGAGGGTACTAAGGGTGGATTTTCTTAAATGGTTTCCATCTTTCTTTACGCGCAAATGTGTGTACATATTCTCAAAGTTTTACTTTCCTCATCCGAACCTAATTAGTTTAGTAACGTGTGGATAGTCAAGACGGGTAGCAAGACGTGGGGGAGAGGTGGGGAGACAAAAGCTTAGTTTCATTTTATTATAAGAATTAAGTAGGTGCAAAAAGGAATTTGGTAAATGATCTAGTCCAGTAGTAGTGACCTCTTAAGAAGGAATTTAATAAAATTAGAATGTATACATTTTATTACAAGCACAACCCATAGATGATGACTGAATACATATAACTTGAGATCAGAATGGAATGATTGGCAGGAATTTTACTTTAATTTTAAAATATTGGCAATTGCACTACACTTTTTAAGTTTTAAATCCCAATTACAAAATCATGAAAAATGTAAGATGTTTGAAGTAAGCCCCCGTCACTGTTTCTGCAACATAGTCTCCTATCGGATCTTATAGTTTCCACCTAGCTCTCAAATATGGTGTTGGATGCAGGGATAGAGTATCGAACTTTCAAATCCACCCATCAGGCTAATATCGGTAAAACTGATCCACATTCTGTTTTGTTACATGAGTTTAAGTCGTTTAGCCAGTATCGATTTATTTATTTTTATCATGGGAAATTATCTTGTAGGGTCTTCAAAACCAACTGATCTCCACACGCAATTTACAAAATAGCATAATGATAGAAGTGACTGTAGGGGGCTCAGCAGTCCTTGCCCGTACAAACCACACCAGCTAGATAAAATGACTCACCATGGTAAAATATATATATTAATATTATAACATAATTTGTTACATACCACGCCTCGGGAAAATTACCTGGTGAGAATGGCTCCATGGGAAGAGTTGCTCGGACAAACACTGACCTCCATTCAACTCCGTACTTAACTATACCACCAAGTGTACTAAGCGGATTTGAACATGGCTCGCTAGGGTGTGCACGTCATTGCTTGGCGTCTAAGTGTTCTTCCAAGCTTCGAGAATCTTCTCAAACCTTCCGCAGACTGTCTCCCCCACGCCCCTGGTACGTCAGTTCAACTTGTATAAAACGTCCGGGTCCGCTGGACACAAACACAGTCCCAATCTTGACGTCTCTCGTCTCCGTTCAACAGTACATCAACCTAGAATATATTGGGGTCACGATGATGGTGCCGTCAGACTAACCGGCCAGACGGAAAAAACTTGTCTAATTAATAAAAGTTTTATTTACATTTGAAGGAAACGGAGGCTCTACGTTCAAAGTCAGGTAATTTAGTTAGGATTATTCTTACAAGTTTAAAGTGGTTGTCACTCTAAAGTTTGTCACCTGTATTATGTATAATTAGGTTAGATTTTTATAGTCAAAGTCATGAGGTATCTTTCATATCTATTGTTTTCTATACTAGGTCCTTTAGACCAGTAGTTTCATTGGAGTGTGTCTCACTCCCTGGCCTGTATGACCATGTCCCCGTCTGCAGTGCCTCCTGATAGGAAAGGAGGAATTTAGGTTGTTCAATGCCTATTATTGTGACCTAGTTAGGTAATTGTTAGTTGTTCTTGTGAACCGATGTGCATTTTTGTTCACCTGTTTTGAGGTGCGCCACTTGTGGGTTTGTCTCTGCCCTTCTGGCGCGGCCCGCGCCCTGTTAGATGTTCATGTTTGACTCCCTTCTGGGGTTCATGAGAGCTGGCTGATTGTTAATAACTTTTATCTGAGATGTAGTGTGTGTCTATGTTTGGGTGTGTTTAAACTTATGATCCCTGGCATTACTAATTAGCAAAAGGCCAGCATTTACTATATAGAGGCCTATAATCTTGAATGACCACTATCTATAAGATATAAGACCGATGTTTCTATGACTAGGACAGATATACAGTTCTCTGTAACTTATGTAACCTATACTAGATGGTTTCAATGTTAGCTTAACTGGCACATATAGTTCTCACCTCTTAAAATAGGGTTATTTAGTCTTAAATATTGTGTGGGTTCTGGATATGCCTTGCTGGTCAGTCATTATGCTTTAGATGTTTGTTGCAAAAAATTAACTATTGCAACTATATCGTGTTTGTAGTCTTTGTCTCCCGATCGGGGAGTAACTTAAATTAGCCCTAGTTTGGTCTTTCACTCTAGAAAGTGTAATTATACCTCTTTTAAGAATATAAAGTGCTTATATGTAGCTTATATGTAGAAAATGCAATGTTGGTACTGATTTTACTGGTGCGCGCATGCGTATAAGCCCAGATGCTACTGTTACAACCTAGCGAATGGGGAGAACGTTCAACATTTGTTAAATAATGGTGGTTAAACGAGTGTGAGGAAACAGATGGTGTAACGTGGGTGCAGAAGCTAAGTTGTCTTGCAAGTACTAATTTCGGTATCTGCCAAAATATGGGCAATAATTTGGTACAACGTTTACAAAATTTCATTTATTGTACTCAAATTTTAATAATTTGTTCTTATATAAATATAACTCTACAAATAGCTTGTCAGTTTATATAAAAGTGTGAATTAAATGTTCTAACTTTATATAGTTAGAGCCCGGGCCTGTGCTTACTAAACACGTGAACCAAGATTTTAACCTAAAAACAGATTCAGCTAGGCGAAACCTCAATAAAAACAACGCGTCACTATGGCAACAACCATTTTAACTTTCATATAAAACTTATCGGGTACTTAAACCTCCTGATAAAAACGTGATGGATAAATACAGCAGATAAATGCTATCTTGCAGTTACAAGACTTACTTTTAACTTATCCACGAGATATAAATATTTATCTACCAGATTAATATTTATCCAGGAGTCATAAGACCGGCCCTAAGCATAGTAGGTAGTCACGATACCTACCGAGTATATTGCTGATGGTCTCTATATACTCTTCTCCTCTCATTCAATAATATCAGCTGTTTTAAATGCCTAGTATCATTATTAAAACTAGGAAGTTTGAGAGGATAGCAAATATAGTAAAAGTAATCCCCTCTCCCCTTCCCATTTCGAAGTCTTTCTTCCCTGAAATCTGCCACTCAACTTGCACCAGATCGTTTCAATTGTGCTGTTAGTTCACAAGATATAAAAAGGACGACGTGTGTACGATTCCAATAAATTCAGAAATAAATTGAGTTAGTCGAAAAAATTTTTTGTGGGATAGCCCTTAAGGAGGGGTTAACCTTGAGCGTACATGAAAAGTTACTGCATTTGTCTAGCTCGTGTTTACATACAGGTTTGCCACACATGTCCTCATAGCAATGAATTAGTTAATATTTACATTATTTTGTGTAACAATTGATAAAAACTCAAATTGGGTATATTTTCAGAATCAAAACGATAAACCAGTGTACTCTTTACTTTATTGAGCCGGGTGATATTGCGGGTGTTGTTTCGCTGGCCTCTTAGTGACCAGTAAACTGGATTAATTCCCCTGAAAAACTTACAATCAAGCTCTTTTGAATGGAGGGGTTACTCTTAATCCTTACTTGGCCTGTAATCACCAGATATAATACTAAATTGGGGAAAAAAGTAATTATGATCGGACCTGAAGCATCATACACTATTCAGATAGCAGAAATATTTTTCCATTTCAATTTTTTAGTTTCTTGAAATATGCCCTCTCTAAGATTCACGCATCTTAAGTTGCACCACTTGCGATGGCTGCACTATATGTATTATTATTATTATTATTATTATTATTATTATTATTATTATTATTATTAGCACTGCGTCTTACTACCCGTTCGGGTTATACGCACTTACGCTAATATGTAATGGTTTGGTGATTGTGAGATGAAATGGAGGACCTACAGTTTAACGTGGAATCCGAACCACGGTGGAGGCCTGGAATTCCTCACATTCACTATATGTAGACCCAGAATGACAGAAATAGAATCTTAAATAACAGTTCAAAACTATTAATATACTTTCATAGCTATGTGTTCTGCATATTTTGCTTTTTAAAAAGGGTGTCATTTTGGACAGTCTTAATATAAATTTATTGACTCTGTTAATTCTGGTTATAATCCATATCTATATTTAATATGCTCTAGCAATTTATTTCCATGGTGATACGGCGCTGTATCATAGTCATGCGTTACAGAATCAGAATATTTACTGGGGACTTGTCCGACAAACCACGCACGACCTCTCGGCAGACTCTGCCGGTCCACTCTCCCAGCGGATGCACTCTAACCTTTCCAAAAAGAATGAAACCCTCATCGTTGTACACGTAGCCTAGACTCTTCTAGTTGTATGAAGGTCAGGGTTTAAATCCCGGCCAGATATACTTAGGAGTATGTTGCCTAAATGGGATTACCACGTTTCATACCATGCAAATGTGGGTACACTTCCTCTAAATAATATATTCCTGTTCCCTACCTCATTAATGTACTTAGATGTGAATAGGCCGAATGGGTATTAGGAGGCTCTGTAGAAAATAAAGGATGAAGTTTTGCTCCCAAAAAAAAAAAGATGGCGTCGATCCCGGGGCTACCCGTTGTGGTAAGTCACAGATGTGTTCACATAGCATCAGGATCCAAACTTCGCTAGTGCATGGCCAAACTGGGGGTCACTGCCATGCTACGCGCCAGTACCGAATAGTCCCGCTTGGCCGCGTTGCGGTCTTGAAGTTCCTCATTGAGTGTGACAAGGCCTGAGAGCGTGGGAGTCTGTGTGTTTGTTGATTGCTTGGACCACCCTCAGTCATGATGCTATATCATCATGACAAGGCAGCAGCTAGCTATTAGTCACTCACTGCAAACTCTTGCTGGTCCTCGTAAATATAGACTTTTATAACTGTTCGTAAGGGTCTCACTGTGCAGGTGACTATGAACGAGTATTCCTGACAAAATTCCCAGCATCTCGTTCAATTCTTTGCTTCTTTATTCCTTATTCCATCCTTTAAAGCTTCCCGTTAGGATAATTCATCAACGTCAGACACATTTAACAATAGGTGGTGTATGCGACCGCTTAGGGTAGGTCACTCTGCCCACAACTAGGGGCAAGGTTTAGAAGGAGGGGCTCAAAGCTACAAAGCAGATTCTGTGGGGGAATGTTTGAAATTTTGATCGCTCTTGACGTTGAATTCTGATAATAATAACAGTATTTGATAGTTACAGATGCTACTAAAACTGGTACTTTTATATATTCATACATCAAGACATCACTTAAGCTGTAATTATTTTTAAAAAGTACCTATAAATACCGATGAAACTATATCACAAATATAATTTAATGCTATCGATGCTTTCGTCACGTTATTTTATCTGCAGCTGTTACAATAAATTGTATAATAACGTTAAAATAATACCATTAATTTAGTTAAATGTTGTAAATGTTTAGGAATTTTATAGCATAAACATATATTTTCGTGTAGTCAAAATGGTCAACATTTTACTTTAATATTGATATTATTTCACAGGTATTATCCATGGAAAGGGACATCTGCATGTCACGTGAATTTATGTGCTAGTTTAGGAGCTCCATAAGTAAATTGATTTTCTAGACACTTTTATATGAAATATTTTGAGTGGATTTCTCAAGACTCGGGATAAAAAGTGGTGACCGTTATTTTGGTAATTTTTATAAAGGTCTAAAAATCTCCTTCCTATCCAAATCAGTCCTTAGCTTCTAATGCTGCCTCGACACAACCAGTGAAAACAAGGGATTGGTATGGGAGTTTTCCTTACTGCTGATTTTCGTTATATATCATATTGGAATTTGTTGATTATGTATATAGGGGTCAATTTTTAATGAGATGAGGGTATCCTTGTTCTCATTTGTGACGTGGGTCCTAGGCGTAATTCTAAAAGACTTTACAAAATATAGTCTCCCAGTATCGTTTAATCCTGATTTCATAACGAATTTTAAATATTTTCGCTGAACTCAATGGTAAGAAAGTATTGTGAAATTATCAATTTTGGCTGAAATAAAGCAAACAATAAAACCTATTTTTAATAAATATATCAAAAAATCTGACACACAGTAAAAGGAAAATAAGGACAAACTTTTTTTTTATCGTGTTCTTCTATACGTCTCGAATATCCGCATTTCAAATACGATAATGTAATTAAGAAGTGAGAAAGGTAGAATTTTGAGGAAAGATACCCACATTTTCGTGAAGAGAGATTAATAAACAATTTAGGACAAACCACCCTTTGTACACACGGTTGGGATTTGACCATCTACCTCACCATTAACGGAAAACTAGACCTAAACCTTTGTCCGTGTGCCCACCGATATGATAAATAAATCAAATAAACACCTCTTCAATGCAATATATTATATTTTGTATCAATTATATATCTCTATATCTTTTAATCATGGGTGATAGAGGCAGTATAGCAAGCGTTGTTAAAATGGTCAAATACATTACTTGAACAGATAGGACTCCAATATTTGATCAAATATCACAGTTTAATTCTACTTGAGGATACTGACGTAATACTAAACCAGGACAAGCGAGTATGATATGCTTTGCAGATAATAGCAGATAAAATATTAACTACCATAGTAAGATTCAGTGAGAACATAAACAAAGATAAAAACATAATAATATTTCTGATTTACATAATAGCATGGATGAAGACATACTAGCATTGATGCTAACATATCATAGATGCTAACGTATTAAAGTCTAGGAGAACATAATACCATTGATGATAACATAATATCATTGACGCTAACATAATAAATTCTGGGAGAACATTATGACATCGTTAGTTGATAACATAATAGCATGGATGCTAACATTATTAAAGTTTATGATAACATTATAATATTTATGAGAACATAATAGCATGAATTCTGAAATTTTTAAAGTATATAAAATATTAATATTGATGATAACATAATAGCATGGATGCTAAAATATTAACATTTATGATAATGCATTGTCATCGTTGATAACAAAGTATCACTGATGGTATGGTAAGCATATTTTAAAACACACTAGCCTTTCAAAGAACAAAAAAAAAATCTTTATTGCATGCTAATATTACTGAGAACCTATTGGCATCGACTCTGATAACATAACAAACATCGCTGATACTATTATAACATTTCTAATGACAATAGTATCGTTGAGAACATTATAGTTTCGTTTAGAACATAAAAAGCATTGCTAATACTAACATAGCATTTCTGATGATATAATAGTATCGTTGAAAACATAATAGCATTGCTGCAAATATAAGAATATTGTTGACAGAATAAATAGCACCGCATAAATAAGACCAGGAAACGTCACCAACCAGGTAAGCTTAGCCCTGAGCCTTCTTTAGTAATTTGTTGAGTCTTCCTTTGAATCTCTTGTGAATAAGAGCCCTAGAAGAGACGGAACACTTTCCAAGTATTTTTTCCCCCCCTCTTTGATCGTGTGTGGTGAGAAGCTCAAGATTCCAAGAAATGTTTCCAAGTACTCTTCTAACTGACATCTCAATGGATCGTTAAGTTGTTTTATTTTATTTTAGGTTTGGGATGAAGCGGTATTGAGGGTTTAATCGAGGCGTTGCGTTGCTTTGTCAACGAAAGGGCCGCGCACGTTATTTATTGGAGCCAATTTAGTTTCGTTTGGTGGGAGTTTTCGGTCTTATAGGCATTTGGCAAATTAAAACAATTCTCTTTGTGTATTATATTAATAAAGATGAAAATTTTATGTCACGATATCAAAACATCTATGTAATAAAAGTCAAGTGATGTTTGTTTGTCCGTACAGAGTTTTTCTTGAAACAAACTTGCCGATAAGTTAGTACACTCTTTAGGTACTTAAATATTTTATTTATCAACAACATTAAAACAAATTGTGGGGTGGGGGGTGACTCCATTGAGTATTCAGTAGAGTCATGGACACACATTACGCTAGCTCCTGTTTTGAAAACTCGAAAAATATATCAAAACAACCTCGAGCGAAGTCATAAATAGCACTTGTCGGAGATAGGCCTAGCTCCTAGTCCTTATATAATTTACGTTAATGTATGGATGCTAGTGTAAGAAGGTTCTAGATTTAATAAAAAAAAAGGTGCTGAAATTTCTTGAAAAAAGATCTTGAGTTTTTGATTTTCACATAAATCACAAAACATCTGAATTGTCATTGGGCTAAACACAAACCTTGGGATTTTAACGCGCAATTAAGTTTACTTTGATAA
Source organism: Timema genevievae (assembly GCA_902155825.1). Taxonomy (NCBI): domain Eukaryota; kingdom Metazoa; phylum Arthropoda; class Insecta; order Phasmatodea; family Timematidae; genus Timema; species Timema genevievae. The sequence goes on from CABFWO010000106.1 coordinate 215,679, forward strand.
TGTTTCCCATGGGTACGTTGATTAGTTAATATTATTTGTAATTGTTGTTTCACAACTCGTGGAAGCCAAATCATATATCGTAGCTTGATTTCTGATTTTTGTTTGTGACTGGGTTGAGTTTGACATTTTGGAGAATGTTAAGCCTTGTTCACACTTGTATAAGATCGTCGTATCTTTAATGCAGCAGCATTCACTGTTGTTAGGGTTTTCCTCGAAAAATTATAGCGGCACAAATTATGGAAGGTGGCTATTCTTGTGGCACAAATTCTGCACTAAATATTGGCATGGGTCTCATAATTTGTGCCTTTTAAGGGTGCTGTCAACTTAACGGACATGGAAATTATGGTTAAAGATTGTGTGTCACATTCTGATAAGCGTGTGTTTGTGTGTGAATGTGAATGTTTGTGTATTAACTTGACTTTAGACCAGAATCAGTGGCCGAATGATCTAAGTCGTCGCTCTCGCAGTAGACTAGACTGCTGGCGACGAGGAAAACCAGTTTGTTTTATCACCGTGTCCTACTACTACCAGTTAAATTTATAAATATATATGCTAATTAATCTAATGGAGTAGAGATGAGGAAGGAAGCGTTTTGAAGGATATCTACCTCCATTTGAATGGAAGAAAAGTGGGAAACCATTTAGGAAAAACCACCCTTAGTAGAACCAACTGGGTTTTTAACTCCTATCTCCCCATCATCAGTGGGCTATTCTAACACGAGAATGACACCGGCTAAGACAGTTCGGCATCTGAAGCGGGTGAGGTCCACTTTTGAATCTCAGTCAGGTGTACTGAGATTTTACTTTCCAAAAATTGTTTTCAAATTTACTTTCACGTAAATGTTAGCTGTATCTCCTTTAAATCCTAACATCAGTGTGCATAAAATAATCGTTCAAACTGATAGTAAAGTGCGAAGGACAGAAAAATAACACTTGAGGCTGGACTTGAAAATAACTCTTATCTCATTCACTTTAATATGATTTGTACTGTGTTTCTATGCTATTTATATGTATAATCGGGCTTATTCTAAGTCTATGTATATAAAATTTGTTTACCTGTAAACTCAGATTTATTTAACTGTCTATTTTTATTAGATGTATAAAAGTCCCGAAAAGCACTTATTGTTACTATTACATAGAAAAGGACTCTTACATTATATTGGTGCTAAGGTTATCAACGCCTTGATTAAATAAACATGATTAAAGGGAGAGCTTATAGGAAATACAACCACATTAGCATGGAGAAGGAATGAGGAAACCGCGATGATAAATTTTATATTGAAACCTCATTAATAAACCCGAACGATATACGAACCTCGACCTCCCACCATTGGTAATACCGTTGACCACGAGCTTGACAACTTAGATTGATTAAAAATCAGCGTGGATTCTTTCAAATGTATACATTCATTTGATTATTTTTAATATTAATTTTGTTTTACACATGTGTTATTAACGACTCGTTTTAGGAGAAAGTAATTAAGAAGGCTTTCAAAATAGAATACCTTTAAATCCCTCATTCTATTTAACTCGTCCGGTATACTTATGTTTTGAAACCAAATCTGAGTCAATCTGACAAACGCTAGAATAACGCTAATTGTTAATGAACAAAACAAACGTTGTATTCTATAAAAAAAACATCTTATGGTGTATGGACCTTATAAGTTTTAAAATTCACTGAATTTTAAAGGTTTCCTAGATAAAAAATCACTCGTTGTTTGTACTTTTTTTTAGCACCACATCTTCTACCCGTTCGCATTATACGATTATATACTAATTACACCAATGGTTTTAGAGATTAGGAAGGTTATACTTAGGGGAAGTGTACCAGAATTTTCTTGGAGAGAGAGAGAGTGGAAAACCATTCTGGAAAAACCGCCCTCAATACACTCGACCGAGATTCTAACCTTGATATCCCCGTCGTCGGCAGTCTAGTCTACTGTAAGAGTAGCGCCTTAGACCACGTGGCCACCGATAGTGGTTTGTATTATATTCAATTGAATTATTATTAACATAAATATAAAATACACATATTTCAGTGCTTTTCCCAAAATTGAATGAATTAGAGATAAAACTAGTTAACACTGTTTTACACTTTTGATATTTTACTTATAATTCAGAAAATTATTCCATAAACATCTGAAAATCCTAACGACTTTTCCTAACAGTTTTTGGCACACAACATTTCTGAAACTTACAGATTTTTAATGTTTTCCAATTACGTATCACCCTTAATTCTACCAGTTCAAAACATAAATATAAGAATAAAAAAATGGTATAATGGTTAGCTCGTACAATATGGGATATACTTTATCAATTTTGAATATGGATACTTGAGAAAGATGTAGACTGTATGAGGTATAATATATTAAAATAAAATGAGGCCAAAGTATTTCAGAACTAATAATTTTTTTAACTATCATCTTAGACACACGGCTACAATTACCGTTTCACGGTAACTTTGGTTATTTTTAATTGTCGAAAAATTACTAAATCAATTCCGAATTCATCCACCTCCTCAAAAGGTCATGTCACTTCGACAAGTAATGTGCATTGACTTCATTGCTCAAAGGGACAAAATATATTTGTGCTGTTCCTGAGTTAGGAACTTGTTTTGTAGCACATTTAGAACTGAAAGAAAATAACAAAGATACCGTGAACTATCCGTGAGGTGGACACGCGAACTAAATGTCAGGCTAGTAAAATCAGGTTTGCCGATGATGAGGATGTCAGAGTACGTGGCTATCTCTTTTAGGTGCAAAGTTGGTGGTTTTGTTTTTAAAATGGTTTTCTATATGTTCTTCTCGCAACAAGTAAGGGTACATTTACTCTTAATTCTACCTTCACTGTATAATTAGTGTAAAACAAGTTCTTATATCCGGGACACTAATCAAAACACATTAAAATTAAATATTTTATAAAGTAAATTGATCATAATCTATTCCTACATTTAGTTCACTTTATGTAAAAATATCAATAACTAATTTAGCTTAATTTTACTAATCAAAATACTTTAAAATTAAGACGTGGTGGAAAATCAACCACTGATGGACACTACACAAACTTTTTTGGTGGTGTGTGGGTTTTGTGAAGGGAGGGTTGATGACCACTGTGATTGATTGGGAAGTCCCCAAAGAAGAGGTAGCAAGGATTTTTTTTTAACATTAACCCCCTTTTGAATCTGTTTAGTGATTCCTATGATATAATTTTGATTGTAGGAAATATGATTGTTTCAAGACTACAGTAAACCTAAAAAGCCTAAAAATTGAGGATGAATACAAAGATATATTATTAATAACGCTAGAGGCTACTTAGCACCCCCCACCCCCACCCCCCCCCCC
>CABFWO010000106.1:219193-252522 GCA_902155825.1 Timema genevievae
ACAGGTTTCCAAATGCTTCGTTTTACAAAATGTGAGACAGAGGAATAGAACACGGCTTGAATGGTGCTTGAAAGTTGAGCCTCGTTTGTGAAGTGGTGACAGTTCAGCTCTTCTATTGTCCAACGTGACATCCATCTTCACGAGGATGTTATGTTCTCCTGGTACAACGTTTCAACTCACTTAAGTATTCCCCACCTCCCCCATCAATAACATAAACTGCATTTTTTTTGTATCTCCCTCGAATTCCTCTCGTGTGTCCGTCCGTTTGATTGTTCATGTCAGCTAAATCACGTCTATGGAACGTGTTTAATGAACGTGGAGTTGAAGTCTAGTTTTGTTTGGTATTTATCTTAATCGTTGCTACACGTTCGTCGAATCGTGGTTTGTTATGTAGCATGGACGTTAAATTATTTTAAAGGCCTAAAATCAGAGATAAAAATTTTACCAAGGAAACTTTTCACTCGGAAATATTTCTGGTACATCTTCAGGTAAACTTCCAGCTATAACCTTCAGATCATTGAATTACAACGTTAAGGGATTTACTTGTTAGGGCTTTGATTATGAAATTGGAGTATTATCTTTTATGACCTATAGCAGACCGGGAAACACCAACGTTAGGGGCACATTCAACTACCAAGCGCTTCAGTCGATACGTGAGTGTGATAAGCAACTTTAATCACTGTCAATTTTTTTATAACTTATTTGAACATTTTTATGGGATTTACGTCCTTGAAAATATATCAAACAAAAGCAAAAGGGTTAAGTTGGAAACTTTCAATACATTGACTATATTATCTTTTTTATTTATCTCTTGAAAATTTTCCAGGCAAAAATTAAAGTACATAATTTTTGTAAAAAGATTTTGTGAATAATATACTATTTCATATCTTTAATCTCAGTACTTTAAGGAATAATTAATAGATTGTTTTGTATGATTTGTTTCTTAGGAATAAATTTCAAAGCACTTATATTTTAGTGTCGGAAGCTAGGTATTTATAGCTCAGCCGATATCCATATAGCTATTCCCCATCCTCCACTCTAAGCCTTCTAACTGCTTCGTTGACCACACGTGTTGTAAACTCTTGATACCGTATAGGGGGACTGGAGTGTAACACTCCTATGGCAGCTCTCTGCTCTTCTATTTTAAGATCACATATTGTATAGGGATATAATAGTGTTAAACTGCTATAGCAGCATTTTTTTTTTACTGAAGCTCAAGTCTTGTATACAAAATGATAGTCTAACATTGTTAAAACAGCGTTTATATCATAGGTTCACGTCGTGTTAAAGGATGGATAGTTTGACAGTTCGTAGCAGCATTTTATATTATAATATCTTGTCTTGTATAGGTAGGTACGGTATATTTTAACTCTACTATAGCACCATTCATTTAAAAAATCACTTCTTGTATAGGGAGGTACAGTCTAATGTAGCACTGCTACAACAGCATTTATATAAAAAATAACTTCTTGTATAGGGAGGTTAATGTGACACTGCCATAGCAGTTTTTGGGGTCGTCCATAAACAGCGTAGGGCGTTTTTCTGTCCTTTTTAGAGCCTCACTCTTCTTTTCAGTCATGTAACACCAAGCAGACATTTAGCCATACCTCCCCTACCCTCTTTTGCTACGTAACATTTTCACATCAAAAGTGAATGTCAGTATTTGATAGGGAAGCTTTTGTAATACTAAAAGAGGGACTCAGATTTAATGTAACAGTACTCACAATCAATTTTTACACACTTACATACTGAATATAAATTATTTTTTCAACATTATAATCTAAGTATAAGATCTGTGTTAAGTAACACTTTGATGTACCCACCCCCTTCCCTCCTCCCATGTATCACTCACTATGTAGACATTAGAGCTCCCCCTTCTCCCCTTTCAACAGGATTACGTGGTTCATGCATGACCTCTTACTGACAGTAAATAAGCCTAGTGTCTTCTTTAGAGATTCAAGGTAGTTTCGTATGTCAGCAGTCATGCGCTCGAGCAGGACGCGCGCTGTTGATTAGGATAATTACCAGCTTCCGCCCTAATTGGCTGATTCTGTCCTTGCGCCATCCTCGCTGTAGTCTTGTCGTGTGTTAGCAGCCAGGATGGGGGGTGCCAGTCAAACTTTCAATAGCAGCAAAATCTCGACTAGTAATTAATACAAATTATGAGTCGTATGATTCCTTCTATAGATAGTGTTTTGCTTCATAATCTTTATCGGCTGTCATTATTGTTGGTGGCCTTTCATGAATAACGTCACGATGATACTTGATTGAACGCTGAAGAGGCGGTAAAATTGGGAAGCAAGTATTAGCAAAACCCAGTTTTCTTACGAATAGCCTACTGAATATAAATTTTTTAGGTTAATATTTTCATTGTCTTCACCCCGTCATACTCACCATCATCATTTAGCCCTTAATCTCATCGGAACATGGAGAGCGCCTCCACGGAAAGGATGTACGGTTAGTACATTCGGGCGTCCCCTGTACAACAGTACAGGCTAATCTTTCCGTAAACTGAGCTAAAGATTAATGTAACCCATACACGCCATTATTATTACTATATAGTAATATTCTGGTAGGAAAAAAGTCCTTTCAGACGGTTATTACTAGGACAATTAGGTTATACCTCATGCCACTTAACTGACATTTAACAAATAAAGGGTACAGGGGGAGAAATGGGTAAATTCCCAATTTTAACTCAAATTGAGTTAGTGCTTCCATTTGACAGACAGTCATGAAACCTTTATAATGCACTTTATCCTAAGATTAAGAGAGGTATATTGTATATTCAAACTAATTAAAAATATAAACATTTGCTAGGGTCCTTATGGGGTTTGAGATATAAAAGTTGTTGCCCTGAAAAATATAAGTAATGATACTTTCCCCGTTTTCCCTGTACCCTTCAAATAATAAATGTTGTTTTTTTCTATTTTATACATAACATATTGTTTCCAACCAAATTCTGAGAATTCTAACTACGTCATTGGTAGACTGATGACCCGTCTTTCGTGACCGAGACATAGATATCAAGGCTCTTGAAATATTTATAAGCCTAAGAGTCTGCTTTTAACATTTAATTTGAAACTATTTAAAAATTATAATTATGCACATTAATATATTGTTAGTAATAAAATATACTATTACGGGTGTACGAAACTTTGAAAACTTTGATCATCTTTTAAAATATGGTTCTGGCTTCAATTATTAATGAGGCGTCTCTCTCTCTCTATCTCTCTCACACACACACACACACACACACACACACACACACACACACACGCACACAGGCACACAGGCACACTGGCACACAGGCACACAGGCACACGGACACAAGAACATCTTTAATATAAGCATTTGTTTAATTTTTGCCATCCTCTGCTGTTAAGTAGGCCTACATTAAAAATGATTATTCATCTGATTAAAATTATTATACTCCCTGTTCAGGTAATACACATACATATATGATAATTATTCTAATGGGGTAAGGATGAGAAAGGAATCATTTAAAAGGTAATATACCCTTATTTACCTGGAAGGAGAATAGGGAATTATTTAGAAAGAAACCACCCTTATTTGACCCGATCGGGATTCAAACACCAATCCTTCTGTCATTAGCAGGCCAGTATAACACTAGAGTGACGCCTTAGACCATTCAACTCACATAAGATCTGAAGTAATTAAATTATCCATTGCCAATAACATGATTCATCAGCTTGGGCTGAAATATGTTAACATATTTTTTTTAAATTATGTTTTACTTTTTATGGGAATATAAATATACACGATATAATATTTATTTTATCTTTTTATCTTTCTATCCATACAAAAATTTGGTTTGGCTTTGGGAATATTTCAGCTATATTCGACTCGGCTTTTCTTCTAAGCGAAATATTGGATCATGCACATGTTATCATCATGTTGTTTACATGATGATAACCCTTCCCCTATTTAGCTGACGAGTTTACACACTTACTATACTATTTGCGCCTTGAAAACATTAAATTGCTTCTTAAAACTACTTTTTCCTTGTTAGTTATTCTAGATAGAGACTTCCACGGACTTTTTAAATATACACCCTGGCTATTTTCGTTACTAAGCCGAATAGCTTAGTTGTAGACAATTTATAAAATATACTTTCACAAAAAAACTACTTCATGATACAAATAATAATAATTGTATTAAACTTTAAGAATATTTTTAGAATTAATTAGTAATCTATGTTTTTTATTTAATTAATATATCTTTAAAGCTCACCGAGTAAAACGTAAATTCATCATGGAATATCCTATCTTGATCTGTCGTGACGTCATTAGTAGGCATCGTCCTGAAAATATATTTTTATAAACAAGATTAAAAAAAAATATTGTTATAAAAATTGGATGTGGACCATAGCTCGAATTTTCCTTTCCCCTCAATTAAAGTAACAATGGACTTCTTGTAACAAACTCAGTGTTTATCAAAATTTAAAAAAGTGTTTGTTCGGTAAGCAAACAGTGAAACATAAGCATCACAAATGTGTTCTATAAAAGTGATAGGATCGAATGAAGGGGAATATATGAACAACCTTTGACCTGCTCCACCACATACACACATGCTCCATTCAATGGCCATTGTGACGGATCGTGTTGCTATACACATTTAGCTCATGACCATCCCATCAATCTCGAATACAAATATTTTTTCCTGCGCCCCCTCAATCAAGGCCACATGCAACCTGCTAAGCAAACAAAACCTCATTCAACAAACTATATTCTTCGCCTACGTGTTAGCTTTTGATTTTGTTCACTAAAATGTTGGTAGAGATTAAAAAAAAATTCTCACTATTATGAAAGGTAAATAATTCTCATGTTATGTCCAGGACAATTTTTGGAGTCTGGCTCAATGATTCGTGTTAATGCGTGTTCGGAGGTATTTTCTTGATTTTATTGTTGCCTTTCCTTAACATGATGAAATGGAGTAGTAGAGTAAATATATAAGTATGTTGATTTCTACTTGTAACTTTCAACATCCTAAAGAAACTCCTTTAATATAGGATTGATTTCTATCTAGCATATAATTTTCTCATTCGTAAATAATATGGAATTAATAAATATTCCACATATATTCATGGGAGCCTTCAACAAAGGAAACAGCGATTCGGGTCAAAATACTTGATTGGGAATTTATGGGGCTAAATAATTTATGAAACTCTAAATTTAAGTGTTATAATTACATATAAATGATATATATTTTTATAACATTTAAATTTACCAATTATATAAATTATAATAGCTAAGTTATAAAATTAAAATATATATTTTAATACCTCTTAAAAATTACTCCCAATTTTGGCAATGTTTATATATATTTTTTAAATTTCAATATTTTATATTAGGGGGAATTGTGCATTAGAACATTTAAAAAAAAAATTTTTTTCTCCAAAAAAAACTGACCCTCATTGTGTTTTAGTTTAAAAATAAATCTTTATTACTATTACTCTATTACTCTATTTTCATATCCATTATAAGCTGTTTTAACAGATGAAACTGAATGTATTAAAATTTCCAAACTTATTAACTGCAAGTGTTTGATTTTCTATATTTGACTATATAACTGGCTATGAATGAACGTCGATTGACTGAATACTTTCTAAACTAATGAATATTTACTACTACACATAAAAATTACATTTTTAAATAGCATTTTGCTTTTATTTATTTACTTTTTATCTTAATGTGCTAAGTTTTTAAATGTATTTCAAATTAATGTTAAATTAGCTATGAACAATTAGATATTTGATTTTTGCCTTTAGAAGTTCGGAATTTTAAAATATCTTGACGCACAACTCACTGTGTTAGTAGTTTTTTTTTAAATCACGTCGTATAAAGTATTTTTGCGTGGATATATTATATCTGACAAGCTCGACTACAAGGGATTATAGCGGTCATTGGGAACTTGTTAATATTCAATACTATTTTTAACCAACCCAAATTATCTTAAACTAATCTAACCTAACAAATTTAGGTAATTAAATGTTTAGTCGAGTATAAAGTATTTACACATAGAACTAGAAATATTATACAATTATTAGGAACTCAAAAGTACCATAGGCCCTACATAGTTCGTTCCCGCCAAAATATTGCCTACACAAAGTGTAGCTTATAGCTCAAAGTAAACAAAATGCTAACCTGCAAACAAATTGTACTATTTCCAAAAGGGTAGGTGACCTGGTTGTCCAGGGATAAGGTGTCGGACTTCTGTGCTAGGGGTCCGGGGCTCAATCCTCGGACCCGGCACATATTTTTCCGATTGCCAAATCCTTCCTTCACCTCTGACAATACGTCTATTAATCACAACTTGTGAATGTGTGGAATGCCAAGCCTCCACCGTGGTTCGGATTCCACACTAAACTGTGGGTCCTCCAGTTCATCTCACAATCACCCTACCATTACACTTTAGCGTGTGTATAAACCGAAAGGGTAGTAAGACGCGGTGCTAATAATAATTTTAATTTCAATTTATTTTATAATAGTGCTGGCCAACAGTCGTAAGACCTATAACAGGCCAGCACTGAAAAGTATACAAGTACCTTACAAATATATATATATATATATAATTACACGAGAAAATAAAATAAACAATAATAGCTAAATAAATATTTATACTGATGAATAGTTACGAAAAAATAGTAATTAATAATAATATAAATAAAAAATAGCAATGATAACAAATAACTTAAGAGTAGTTAAAAACAGTAATAATATGCAAAAAATAAATCATAATATTGTAAATTTAAATATTATAGACAGAACCTCTACATAATAAATTATTGTAATGGAAGTTCCCTAACTAACTCTCTCTGAGTTTATATTTTCTTATATGATAGAAGTTGAATTCGACAAATATAGAATTGGCACTATGGATACAACGACCTATAGAGCTCACCTTATAAGAGATACTGAGAAAAAATAATTTGTGATTATAAGAAGCCCGAGAGGAGTTATGAACGCCCACATGATCAAGGGCAAATTTGCAAGAAATTTTGTTATTGAAAATATTAAAAACCAAAAGAGCATCATGATAAAGTCTACGCGAGAAGAGAGTTTGGAGCCTTAAGAGGGTTCAAATTCTTTCATAATCATAATAAGTCCGGTTAGTAAAGAATTTATCATAGCAAGCAGCGACAAATTTTCTTTGAACGTTTTCCAACCTAAGAGAGTCAGTTAAGGTAATGGAATTCCAAGAAACAGTAAGATATTCTAACTTAGATCTAACCAGGGCGTATTACAGACATAAAAAAACAGTCAATTTTCATAATTGATGAAGTAATAAATCTAATAAGTCAAAGTAATTTTAATAATTGGAAAATTACATGGTCAACATGATGGTGGAAAAAAGTTTGTTATCTAGGAGAACACCAAGATCATTAATATAAAGGGGGCGAACTATAATTGCATTGCCCAATTTATAAGTAAAAAAGAAAGGATTAGTTTTCCTAGTAAAAGATATAGATTTAGTCTTAAATTTATTTAGACATTCCATTTTCAAAAGACCATTGTAGAAAACCATTTATATAATTTTGTAAATAAATACAATCTGTAATTTATTTAGTAATTTTAAATAATTTTACATCATAAGCAAAGAGTAAATAACTAGATGAGCTCATATATTTACCAATTTCATCAATAAACACATTAAAGAGAAGAGGACCTAAACTAGAACCCTGTTATATACCGTAGGGGGCTAAAAATGTAATTAAGGTGTGTGCAATGTGCATCAATTTTAATAGTGAATGATCTTTCATGCAAATAACTGATGAACCAATTTACAAATGAGTGAGAAAGTCCAAAATTACCAAGTTTAGAGAGAATAATATTATGCTGACATAAGTCAAATGCCTTACTTTGGTCAAAATAAATAGCATCAACCTGACCTTGGGCAGACACTTGAGGGGCAACGTGACCAAGAAATTCTACTAAATTAGTGACAGTAGATTTATTTTTTTATAAAGCCATGTTGATTATCTGAAAGTATATTTTTAAGGTGGTGGAAAGTATGCTCATGTATGATTTTTTCGAATACTTTGGAGAAAATGTTTAAGAAAGAATTTGGTCTGTAATTACAAGCATTTGATTTTGCCCCTTTTTTATAAATAGGTATGACAACAGATTGTTTCCATGTAAGAGGAAAAGTTTCATTTGACTGGCTAATGTTAAATGCATAGGCTAACAAAGGGCTGAAAATGCTGGCACAGCCTTTAACAATAAAACTTGGAATTCTATCTGTCCCGGCACATCTAGAAGAACTCAATTTTTTTATAGCATTAGCAACATCTAAGGGTGTAATGTGGCATGGATACAAGGGTGCGCTAACTGGGAAGGGTAAGACAGGAAATACTGAATTATAAACGGAATGAAAATAGGTCTCAAACTCATTAGCAATTAATAGAAGGATCCGCTAAAATGTTACCATTAATTTCAAGGTTAGATGGGGGAAACATTATTCACACGATTATTTTGAACAAATTTCCAAAATTCCGTGGGTTTGCATTTAATTCTATTTTCTATTGACTTCATCCAATTAGCTCCGTCTATAATAATAATAATAATAATAATAATAATAATAATAATAATAATAATAATAATAATAATAGTTAATAATAGTTAATAATAGTTAATAATAGTTAATAATAATAATAATAATAATAATAATAATAATTGTTAATAATAATTGTTAATAATAATAATAATAATTGTTAATAATAATAATAATAATAATTGTTAATAATAATAATAATAATTGTTAATAATAATAATTATTATTAACAATAACAACAATAATATAATAATAATAATAATAATTATTATTATTAACAATAACAACAATAATATAATAATAATATTAATAATAATAATAATAATAATCCAAAAGTGTCACAATGGTATGAATAGATTAGTTGTGAAGAAATAATGTATTGGGCTAGTAATGCCACAGTAGTGTGCTCAGGACTACAATTATGTGCCACGCACATTATGACGTCACTTCTTGGACAAATCACCGTGCTTAGCGAGCGAATCAACTCAACTACCGTTCCACTCACACTAATGACCTACTCAGCCCCTTTATATTATACCGGTCAAACACCTTGAGTTAGATTAGCCAGATTCAACATTAAAAAATGAGGAAAATCTATTCCGAAGTCAATTAAAATGGAGAACTGTTTAAAGTAAAACAAAATTTAAGATATAAACTTATATTACGAAAGGAAACATTATAACGTCAACATCGAAATAATCTTATAACATAGTGCTCATACCACCTTTACAGGCATAGTTATCTACTAACACTTTTAAAAGGTTCTTTAAATTAAAAAAATAACAACTTGGACACGGGAATTGAACCCGGCACTTAAGGCTCACTACCTCAGTGCTCTAACCACTGAGATATCTAGGAATCGTCCTTTGCCCAACGGTCACTCTTCAACCATATTTTAAGACAGAATCTGTGACGGACAAGTGGAAATTGTCAGTTAAAATGTGTGATCAATTTAAAGAATATGATATCTTGATACGGCTATAATCGTAACTAACAAAAGTAATAGCTTTGCTATTTAATCCATCACTTTTTAAAGGGTTACGCCTTGCTACCGCTAGGATTAAAACTCCAACTTCATCGTAACTAGCAATAAAGTCTTTCGTGAGTTTTAAATGGCAATATCCCCAATGAGATCCAGCAAAAATATATGATAAATAATTCATTTAATTAAATTATTGTGGTGACAAAGTCAATCCCTTTAGTCCATCTAGAGCAGGGATTCTCAACCAATGTGCCGTGGAGCTTAGGAGTGATGCGAGATTGATCAGGGATGCCTCCATATTTTGAGAAGGGTAAAATTAATAAAATACATAAAATACATTAAAGAAGATATACTACCCCAAAATAATTAAAGTAAAGAAACACAAGAAACTTTGGTCCTTTATTGGTTCTATGAATTGCACGTGCCACTGTACACGATGTGAGAGAATAATTGTGTCCCGTTTGATGACTACATATTATTCATTTTTAGTGGTATTATTAATTTCCAATGATCTCACATTATGGTTGGCAGGAGTGATAATTAATTGATTTTAAAGCTATTTCGCTATACAACTGTATTTATGTATTTCATTCATTGTTTTTGTTATTTAAATCTTTCAACTAACTCATAAAGAGAGTAAGTAAAAATATTCGTTTTAATTTAAATAATTACAAAATTAAAGCACTGTCAATAGTTTTATATGCTACTTTGATATATTCTTCTTTGGATACAATAATATAAAACGTGAAATACAAAACGCTTACGAAAATTCTTACAAGGATGTCATGAGATTTTAATCCTCTTCACAAGGGTGTCGCCAGCCTATAGAAGTTGAGAATCCCTTATTTAGAGGCCACAAACAAATTTATTTTTTAAACCTCGTCTTACTACTCATTCGGGTTATAAACATTTAATTGCAAACTTAGAAAAACCTACATACGTTCACCAATGTTGCAAAAGAGACTAGCTGGCTTACCAGCTATATAAATTAAACATTCACAAGCATCAGCACTTGACCTGAAGGAATTTGTGATACAATTTGAAAAGGAAAAGGCACGAAAAGCTAAATTGTGATGTTTGAATCGAAAATTTTTAAGCGACTTAAATTTAATATCACAATTCACAAGATAATTTGAATGATTTGTGTGATAAAACATTTTAATTTGGGTTTGAGAAAAATAATCAACGGTTGTTGTATTTAGTAATTATTCTTGCAGTTTATAGTAAATGGGCCAGTTTTAAGTTTTGTGCTTTTAATTCTTTCACAAAACCAATGTTTTGGAAAATTAAAATTAGGAATAATTTTTTTTTGGGGGGGGGGGTGAGGGGGAGTAGAAGGGCACAGTTTGTTAGCCTTGCGCCGGCTCTGGATACAGGTAACAAGTATGTTATTCTAAAAATAATTTACATAGTCATTCTTCACTTTTGCATATGTATATGCCACAGAAACTTGTAATAAATTAACTTTACAAATAAATTAGTTGCTATATTTTCACTTATGAATTCATTTAGTAGGCTAATATATATATATGTATATATAAGCTTTATTAATAATCTTTATATTAAAATCAAACATGCCATGTGTCCCCAGCCAAGAATTTTAATGGCTGCAGGTGAGTTGCGGCCTCACGAGTTATTTACCTCTAAAGAAACAGCTGAATTGTGGCCCCACATTTTTAGGGCCTAGTACGAATTGCGGTCTGGGCTGTTGACCTAACTTAACCTAACCTAACAAACCTTCAAATTTTTGCCAAAACCATTGAACGACAAGAACTGAGGAAGTTTGGATATGACGAGGGATGTCGACATGAGACGATGATAATTTCTATCTGAAGTTTAAGACAGCATGATAGAAAGCACACTGCTAATTAGGTGGACACAACTCATATATCTCTCAAGTAGGTGGGCCGTGATTCGCACGTGTCTCTCAAAAAGCTGGGTCGCAACTCATACACGATTTCAAGATTAGGTCGCAACTCAACTAAGCTGATGTTAACTGTGCTCTCCTTGTTTGAACGGATTCATTTTTCTCTTTTCCCACACCTCACTTTGCGACCGGAGTTTTCTGCCTCACACAATATATTGATTTTTTGCTTATTTAGTGAGGTAAAAGAAATAAATTACCTTTTTATTCATCTTGCGGCAGTATTTGAGTGGACAAGTAACAGGTCTTAACCCTGGAAAGCTTTCTCCCAAGTTAAGTTCTTGCGAGCCAAAGCATATATTATTTTTCAGTGTTTTAGGAGGGGGTAATTTTATCATATTTACTCATTTGGAACTCAATCCAGCCCATGACCAATATATAACGAGCACGATACCGCTTAATATTTAGATGTATACTTCACATTGTACACTAATGATTTATGAAAAATTTTGAAAACTCTAGTTATAATATTTCAAACTTATGTTCTATGTTTTAACCTATTTTATATGCAATGTATAGTAATAATATTTTTATTTTATTTTTCAGGTATGATTCATTACGAAAATTCAACTTTCAACCTCCTCTTAAAAGAATCTCAACAATTTTCTCACGTTGGTAAGTTGTCTTATAGTTTTATTTTCAATTTATTGGGTTGAAAAATACATTTCGTCTTCATAAGCTTAAACCAAATTTAATAAAGCTATTGCGATAGAAATGGGAAATTATAGGCCTTGTATTCATAACAAATGTTAATTTATCCCGTCAATTATACTTACATTTCCTGTCCGTTTTTATCGACTTCAGTAAATACGTGACATGATGTAGAGTTTATCGATTATCTTGTAGGTGTATCCTACAAGTTATATTAAATTTCTAAAAATCAAAAGCTTTGGTATAATAAGTAGCGCATGTTTCTGTAGCATTTGAGATGGGAATCGTCAACCAAATTCTAGTATGTGCAAGACTAGGTTAAGCTGTCTCATAGTGTATTTAATTATTTTATTTGCGATATTTAATTGTGCACTTTTTTAAATCTCCGATAGTTATATCCTCACATGACTAACAAATCAACTTAATTTTTCAAAAGACAAAACACCCAGTAACTATTCCATTAATTCATCATTTTGAAAATGGAAAGATCCAATTTCATCCATCATAAATTTAGGCCCTGTCGGAAATCCAACCTGGGACATTTGTTCCAGAAGACTAACGCTCTACTGATGGAGCTGATGTATTTGAAACTAATTAAATATTGTTTCACAATGATTCAAAAATGCCTACAGCATTTTTGTAATTCATAAGTGGAATTATTGCTATCTTGGAAAACAGTAATGTCTACACTTAATTTGTGAAGATTAAAATATCCAGATAGTTCTGGAAAGTGATCCCTAATTCTGCCTCTTTGTTAATGTCCTTCCTGAAAGAGTCGAGTTGGCCGCCTGGTTCCTCTTGTGACCGTGGGCAAATGGTGATGTGATGCGGTGCGGAGACACTGCATTACGTTGCCTGTTGTGTATAATTACTCCAAATGAAGCCACTGCGTCGTCTTGGCAAGCCACAGATGACTTAATTGGGGGGAACTACGACGTTCACTAATGTTGGCTCGTAACGTTCTTCTTTGTCACGAGAATAATAACTGTTCACCAAGTTTTCACACATCTGCAAGAGTACCAACATTTAGACTCTATTCTCATAAACACGAGTAGGTCTGGACTACAAGTTCATGTGTTGCTTAAACTATTGATTTGTATTTACTTCTGGCCCAACTTAACGGATGTACTTGAAGTCATCCGACAGTGATAATAACAAAGATTTATTGAATCTATAACATATTGGCAGGGAATTTAACAAAGCTAGGGGTAGTTGGGTTATCTCGAACAAGATAACAAGTAGCAATGTCTCAGCCAATTTCAGCAAAATAGACCAGCTAAGGAAGCCATTGTCCACTTTACCTGGATGTGTCATTAGTTGGGAATATCTGCCCCAGCTTGGCTTATAAGGTTATGCTAGTCGGGCTTATCTCAACCCTAGGTTCAGTCAAAACAAGAAATTTTATGAAATTTACATTTCAAATATATATATATATATATATAGATTCTCAACTATCAATTCGGACACATTAATAAAATTAATGAGGGAAGCTAGGTTGAAAAAATAACAGATTCATTCTAAATAACAATATTGTGTACTACAAAATGAGATAAAATAAAACTATTGAGCTATAAAAAGAAAAGTACTTATTTATGAATAAAAGTGAAACTGCTTATATTTATAAAAAAATTCTTTAACATAATATATGTACAGTACATATTTCATTTCTATTAATGCCTATCTATAATAAATTTCCCATACATACAGTTATTACTTTACCTTAACATCGGTACATGGAAAGTATAAAATAGCGATTTTGACGCTCAAGGCTTGTGAACTATAATGATTTGAAATCATTGAACCACTATTTATAGCTTATAATTTATACATTTGTTAAAATTGTGCAATACAATTATACTTGTCAAATGATCTTAAAATAGCCTCTATTCAAGTTTATAGATTTAACAATGGAAGCAATTCATTTTGAGAATTATTCCTGGAGCTCTACACAACCGGTGTTTCTATATAAAAATAGCTTATAAGTTATACAGAGGAGGTACCCAAAACATCAAAAATATTCATAGAGAAAGCATCATTTTCAACAAACAATTTCATGAGTTCTACCAAACTATATTTTTACTATATTTTGATATAGTTTTATATAGTTTAATAAATTATTTTATCAAGGTTTATACATTTTTAATATCAAAGCGGCAGTCAATGTACGAGCTACCACATATTATATATGAAGGCCCTGCATGTGAGACAAACCAGGATTACTCAGTGGTAGAGCATTGTCGTGCAAAGCCAAAGGTCCTGGGTTCGATTTTCATGTCCAGGTTGTCATTTTTCACTTAATTGAATTAAATACATAAATAACTTACGTTAGCTACGCGTTCCCGATAGCACACACAATTTTTTTTTTAGGACTTTAGAAAAATATAAGATATTAAGCTGTAGATTTGCACAAAAATAATAAAACGCCTGAAATTACGCTGGTATTCACCACAAACCTTGTGACTTAGACATCAAGAAAGTGGACTAAGGCGATTTTTTTCCTGAATACCATTTGTTATGGTTTAAAACATGGGTCTTTCTTGTTTATAAAAACATTTATCTGAGTCTGAGACCTTTGGGTGCTTTTCCGCCTGCCTAACAACGTTTTAATTAATCGAAACTAATACAGGTGTATTGTTTCGTATTGTCTGCTGGTGTCTACATTCGCGTCCAGACTTGCGAGCCGAACCTAAAGCTGAACCTCGAACCGAGCCCCAAGATTCCTACAGTCAATATTTTGCTTCATAAATTTATATATATTTATATATATTTATTTAAATATATATATATATATATGATGCGCTGCGTATAATTCATATTAACTAATTCGCTGGTTGTTTCTTGATAGTTGCCATCATTATTTCATTACAAGTTTATCTACCGAATCAAGTTCATAATTATCGCCCGTGTATATTGAGACCTAAGAGAAGAGCTCATAACGAGCTAAGACATTGGCGGCCCAGGGCTGTTTATAATATGAACGGGAAGTGCCAATCATACTAACGTTAATACTTCCAAATGCTTGTCAATCGTAAAGTTTTAATAGATAATGGAACAATTTGTTGGGCGTGTACCTCGTAAAATATCAAATGACAAACAAATACAGGTTGGACAGCCGGCTTCTTGATGTTAGTTGACAAGCTGCATCCAGCTAACCTGAATTTCTGGTTCTATCTTTCCAACACTCGATCTCATTCTTCTTCTGGACACTCAAGAAACATTCCATCCTTATCTGAGAATCTTCCAATCTCGTCTTTCAAAGGAGGAGCCCCTCATTAATTATGAATGATTGTACTCACAAGTTTTATCCTTATTTATGCGCCCCGAACCTTGAAAAGGTCACCTCTTGTTCCGGCAAGTTAATCAAGTTTTTTTTGCATCATTTCGGCATTTTCCAGCTATAATAAAGAAAAATATCTCACTCATTCGAACTGTGTGCATGTGTGTTTGTTCCCTTTATAGCTTTTGATAAAATAAAGAGATTTTAAACAAAATGGAATTCTAATGTCATAGATGCTATAAAGAAAACATTTTTACTTAATATCAAATTTTATTACCTTTATCACTCTGATCTAGGTATATTTAACAACAGACGATCAAAATTACTTTGAAACGGTTTTAAGACAGCAAACGGATAACGTATTATATAAAAAATAACATTATTACTACTCTGTTATTATTATTATTATTATTATTATTATGGCCAACCTCTGTGGTCTAGGTGTAAAGTACTCACCTCAGGACCCGATGTCCATGGGTTAAAACTCAGTCGAGGTCGACGGATTTTGACTGAGCGATAAAAATCCGTAGCACAACTTTCTACGGAGGGAAAGGCGTTGGTCCCATGTCAAATGTGGTGTATAAAAGATTCCTGGAAGATATGTGAAAGGACTTTTTCGGCAAAATTAGTAGTCTCTTTCTCACTCGCTTATAGAAATCCATTGGGTAGATGTGCTGATAATCCGCTACATGTGAAATTAAACATATCACGGAAACTGCAACAAGGAATATTTGTTGTAACACAGTTTTGTTTCGACTCTACTATAGTTCACATCTTGTGTTAAAGGAATTAATAATAATTAATAAAACATAATAATAATAATAATACTATGGATCAAATATTGACGAATGTAATCTATTTTATGTTAAGTTGAGTCCATTGCTCAAGTATAAGTTTATGATTTCCTAATTCCAAAAAAATATTGTCTTTATTTTTGCATTAGAGAATATTTTGGCCCATTCTCAATTCATAATCTAACGACACATCTAGAATTCAAACAAAATTGTATTAATAAATTAAATAGTAAATAAAAAATTAATATTATTATTATTTAAAGTCAGGGTTGCACTTACCTGGAAAACTGGACAAACACGTTGAATTTTTCGTGTTTGAAAAAAGGCCAAGAAAAATACTGAAATATTTCTCAAATCACAAAAAAATTAGTTAACATATTTTACTTGTGAATTTGGGATTAGTGATGGGGAGGTCGAGGTTCGAATCTTGGTCTGATAGTAGGAGTTATCAAATTGGATATGCCTTATATTTAAAAAAAAAAAATATTTGTTTTGTATTGATATTTATATATATAGGAAAACAATATTCAAGGAAATGTTTAACTAAAAATAAAATAAATTTTAATTACTATTGCCATTTAATGTAATATACAGATTTTCTTTACTTGGCTCATACTACCTTTGACAGCTTGAAAAAAAAAGTATGAGGTTCAAACAGAAACCGAGGTTCAAAACTGAACAGAAAGCCTACACAATAAAGTCTGTCCATCGTAGGAATTGTTTTCTGAAAGGCCTTTTTTCCTACCAGAAAGCTAATATATAGTAGGATTTTGGTAGGAAAAAAGACCTTTCAGAGAGTAATTCCTACCGTGAATGGAGTATACTTTGATTGAACTATAAACATCTGAAGACCTTCAATAATGACTTGGGGAACCTCAAGTATTACTTTGGAAACTCTCAAGAAATATGGGAGGTATTTGTTCAGGAGGTCTAGCTCAGGGTGCCAAAAACCACTTTTCAGATGTATCATAGGTCTAAACGTTAGAACTATACGCGATTGTAGAGTGCGTGTAAACGTTTTTCTGGGACATCCTCGAGAAACAATGCACTAAGAGTATACTACAGTTAAATTTGTATAGGAAGCTGAAAATATGTCTCACGCATTTTCCTAGAGGCAAATTAAAGAAAAACCCTTGGTGGCAGATATGAAATAGCTAATGATTCAAATAAAAATATTTATTTAAACAGGCAATAATTGCATTTTATTATACATTTGTTTTATTTATAAAAATATGTATAGATACATATTTATAATGCTAAGTTGTATACATCCCATCAACTGTATATATGCCTACAGACAACACTTGATATATATATGTATATATAATATATATTAGTGCTATATATAATATATAGTCGTTCTAGTTGATAGAAAATTCTAGATTTCAGATTTATCCCATCATTTTTATAAAGGACAATATACAACACTTAAAGTAAAAATTATTTTCAATACTTACAAATAAATTGTATTTTTGGTTGGAAGGATTTTTCAAATTTTACTACCAAAAATAAGTTTATCCCCAAAAATGTATCAAAAAATGTATCAAACTATGCATGCACACACTTTAACAAAACAACTTATTAATTATAAATTTATTTATTTGTACATATTTTTACTAATCAAATAAATACATAATAAAAATACATTCATGACCTTTTTAAATAAATATTTTTATTTGAACCATTAGCTATTTAACATCTGCCAACAAGGGTTTCCCTTTAATTAGCCTCTAGGAAACTGCGTGAGCCATATTTTCAGTGAGCGTGGACCGCATTTGGTCCACGGGCCGCCAATTGATCCACACTGGCTTTTATCACCACCTATAAAATAATACTAGTAAAATAGTAGAATGTTATAATTTTTGGGTGTAAAAAAAGTTTGTATTTAATAAAAGGGTCTGCATATGAAAATTGGACTATAAACTGATATCTCAAAAGAGACGATGTATTGAATTTACCCGGTTGTCAAACTGCGTGTTAACTTGATAACGCCCTCAGTTTCTCGAGAAACAATTCACTCAAAGTGAGATTACATCAGTATCAGGAGAACTCCTAGCATTGACGGTTTCTTGTTATAATCCGGTTGACAAACTGCATGTAAACTTGATAACTTGATAACCCCCTCAGTTTCTCGAGAAACAATTCACTCAAAGTGAGATTACATCAGTATCAGGAGAACTCCTAGCATTGACGGTTTCTTGTTATAATCCGGTTGACAAACTGCATGTAAACTTGATAACTAGCTATGACGCCCTCAGTTTCTCGAGAAACAATTCACTCAAAGTGAGATTACATCAGTATCAGGAGAACTCCTAGCATTGACGGTTTCTTGTTAATAATCCGGTTGACAAACTGCATGTAAACTTGATAACTTGATAACCCCCTCAGTTTCTCGAGAAACAATTCACTCAAAGTGAGATTACATCAGTATCAGGAGAACTCCTAGCATTGACGGTTTCTTGTTATAATCCGGTTGACAAACTGCATGTAAACTTGATAACTTGATAACCCCCTCAGTTTCTCGAGAAACAATTCACTCAAAGTGAGATTACATCAGTATCAGGAGAACTCCTAGCATTGACGGTTTCTTGTTATAATCCGGTTGACAAACTGCATGCAAACGTGCTGGTGGCCAGCACAGTTTAATCAATAGGAGACTGTCGCGGAACTCCTGTGAGCTAGAAACTGTGTGTGTGTGTGTGTGTGTGTGTACATGTAGGGGATGTGCTCGGGAATGTATGCAAGAGTAATCTGCGAGGGTTGTTTCTGCTCATTTCTCTAAATTAATTATGATTTTATTTAACTTCATTTGGATTGATCTACTCGTAATGGTAGGTACGAGGACTAATTGCAATGCTTTTTTAAGTCTAGTTTGCTGGTAACGGGGAGGCTGGAGTCCGGATTCCAGTCAGCCGTAATGGATGTGGTTTTTCCAATCTCCCTCCCCCACAAATGCTGATACGTTTCCTCTAGATTCAATTATTCTTCATCCCTAAAGTATTAGCGTATTTAGTGCATATGTGTGTAACCCGAACGGTAAGGAGGACGTGGTGAAAAAATATGAATAATATGTGTTATATTTCCTGATTTTATATCCTAAGATGGCTTTCACTGCTTTGGTGTAGAGTGTAGACGGTAGAGGGTACAAACTAAAGAAAACAAGTTTTTCATATAGATCTGAGATATTATTTTACAATTTATAAATATATAGTATTTATAACTATCAATTATTTTATTGATTATGATTAAAATCTCTTCTCCTTCTCAAATTTCCATAGGAACTTCTGATAGTGTCTGAAAAACTGTCGTCACCGTGTCTTACTACCTGTTCAGGTTTATACGCTTTTCAACATTATCATCCGCTTTCATGGATAGTGCTAGTTGTTTCCTCTGAATCACCTCCTTTCCCCTCTAAACCACGCCATTGGTCCACTGGTTTTAAGGTCAAGGTTTGAATCACAGCTTTGTTCACTGTCTTTAAAATTACGCCTTAAATTAAGACTTAAGGCTCATAGTTTTTTTCCTAGTTGTAAGCGAAGGCTAATAACAATGTAATGTAATCTAAGGCTTAGGAATGAGGAAGAGACATAACAGAAAACACAACCCCAATAACGAGAGAGGTTGGTAAACACCACAGTAAGAGCACAAATTTGAGATATGAGCAGTTAACAGCGTGTAACATATGCCTATACACTATAGTGGCTATTATCAGAAAGTACTAGTAAACATTAGTACCATGTAAGCAACGCTCGGTCATTACTGCCGTAACAAATGTACTACCAACTATTGCCCAATGCTCTTATGAAAATCATTTTAAATACTGTCGCCTCCTCCCCCCCTCCCCCCTTTTCCATGGGCCTAATCTGTCAGGATAGCTTGCGGGGAAGGGTAGGGACGGCGGAAAAATAGATGGTTGGGTTAGAAATTATACTGATAGATTGGCTTTTTTGGGTTTATTAGTAGCTCTAAGAGCTTATACAAAATTGTGATGTTAAAAGATTTTACAAAAAGATATAAAAAACTTTGACGTTTGCACTCGTGAGAGAACTGGCTTAGAGAGGAATACTTAGCCACTGGCTCGGCTGAAACCGTTCGCGACCCCCCTTTCAGACTTTAACCCGGTACTCTGGGCACGGTGGTTGACCTCTAGCACAAGTACCCGATGGCCCGATGTTCTAATCAGTGTGGTCCCGATGACGGGCAGAGTGACCGCCTCTGAGTAGATCTTAGTGTGTCAGCCACGACAGTCCTAAATCAAAACCTTTTATACTTGAATTCGGCCCAGTTACCGACCATAACGGGGACAAGTTGTTATGAGTTGTCAGCGTTCTTTCCCAATATTTACTAACTCACCACAAGTTAACTAGACCAGCTCTTTCAGTCACTTAGTTTCAACACTGTTATGTTAGTTTCGAATAAACATCCCAGTCTAGAGCAGGGGTATTACAATACCCTTATTTCTACCAGAATCCTACTCTATAACATGACTGACTACCTTTTCTAACGATATTGGGCAATGGTAATAAATATGTATAACGGTGGTAAAGATAGATTGTTGTTTATATGATACTTGTGTTTACTAGTATTTTAAATATATAATATACAGTAAAACCCTGCTAGAACGAACTCTGGTAAAAGGAAATTTCGGATAATCTGAACACATTTTTCAAAAAACATTGAAAATTGAAGTGAAATTAAATATATTTTATTGGTTAACAAGCTCAAAGTTAAAAGATAATTTTAAGAAACAGTGATATCTGATAATTAATAATGGCTTAATATTCACAAGTTGTAGTGAAAAAAAATGAGTTTCCCTGTATTTAAAAACAATTACAGTACATAACATGTGTTATACATAAGTTAAAGATATGAAAATTTGATTGAACTCATTCAACTGTAATTTAAAATTCGTGAAAATACTGCATCCCTTTATTCTTCCGCTTGATCCGAATTTTCGCTAATCCGAACAAGTTTCGGTCCCAATTAATTTAGATTAGCAAGGTTCTTTTGGTAAGAATAAAGGCATTTCAGAATTTTTATTCATAAGGGAATCAATCTAGAGCAGCTTGTACGCTACTACCATTATAAAGATTATAGACCATCAGCATTGATGGATATTCCAGTGACCACTTGAAATGAGCTATGTAATGTGTACGATAACAAATTCCTTTTGAACTATCACTTATCTGTCGGACGCTCCACCTACCTAGCTAAGGTCTCATATAAATGCTACCTCATTATATTATCTTTGAAATAAAGTTTTGTTTATGAAAACTAGCTTGTACTCTTACCAGTGTTTTTCAGAGTTGAGAACTTCTGACCTTGGATTTTTATTGAGACTATTTCGCTATGCCAATGGATATATAAAGGACCCGATTATTTTAGTTCTGGAATCCGTCAGAATATAACAAGCAGGTAACGGGGACCTCCATAATGGTCCGCCATGGGACGAATATTTTCCAAGCTTGCCAATTTGTTCCCATCAATCGATGGCTAGTGCTTTCCCTGAAACAGGGGCTGCCAACTTTTGACCCAGCGTCACTCGTCGCATTGTTACCATCTCGCGAAGAGATAACGATCACATAGTTTCAAAATTAATGAAGATTTACTCTAGTGCATACACCTATGAACTTAATCATTTTTACTTAAAGCTCACACATTTTAAATATAAGGCTATATTTTCATAGTAACCAGATCTAAAACCACACAAGGTGTATCCCAAATACTAGGATGAACCCATATAAACTAAATAATATTCACACTTAGACCGTAAAAAGGGTCCTCTAAACTTATAGGTATTTTAATACCACGTCTTATTACCCATTCGGGCTATTTGCGCTAGCAAAAAAAACCGCCACAAAATCATTAATATAGGTTTTTTAAAAATTGAAACAAATATAGAGTTGTGAGTGAATCTCGTTATTTTGCTAACAAATTAGGATTAGATTAGTTGTAAGTTACAGTAAATGATTCTTCTCAAGTAATTTAATATTATATAAAATTAAGAGTAATTTATTTAAGGTCAAAAGATAAAAAATCGATAGTTAGAAATTAGCTCCAGCAAATTATTTTGATTAAATTTTATATCTTGGCACTGTTTAGTATTATTGTCAAAATGTAATCTCTCATTTTACAATGAAAATGTCTTTGAGGGTATTCTACATTTACAAAGTAATTATTTTTATTAGTTGTAGCTAATTGTATTTTTCTAAGAAATATATCAATGATTTTTTAGACAAGTTCTTCACATAAAAAGTATTTCGTAAAAGTATTGCTTTTTTATGGCAGTAATTTGATTTTTAAGGACGATATAATACTTGTTTACTAAAAGAATCTGGAAGAATTTTTTGTTTTAAAATATGTATTCATACTGGTCATAAAGAAACGCGATAAATAAAATTTTTAAATTATTTATTTTCTGAGTTGAAACTTGGAGAGTGAGAGGAGAAGCTGAGATGGATATATATTTTTTAGCTTTGAAGAAAGATGAAAACCCCAATTTGAGCTGGGGACAATTTTAAGAGAATATTAATAAAAAATGAACATTGTTTATTTTTATTAATTAATTTTGTTACCAACACAACAATAAAATAAAATTATACTGCGTGTTTATTACGCAGACTGAAATTTAATTGATCTAAAAGGGACTGTACATGCTCGGTATTTGCGTCATTATTTTCATCAGTACGAGCTCCTGCATTCAAAAGTATAGTTGGTGCAACAAAATGAATAATAAGAAATATGACCCGCTTCGGTGTCCGCGTGGTCTAAGACGTCACTTTAGAAATATAATATACTACTTATGATGGTGAAAAAGGGGTTTGAATCCCGGTCGAGTGTACTAAGGGTGGTTTTTGCGAAATGGTTTTCCACTACTCGCCTTGCAAATGCAGTTTCACATCTTATAAATTCAACCTCATTCATACTTAACTTAGC
Source organism: Timema genevievae (assembly GCA_902155825.1). NCBI lineage: Eukaryota > Metazoa > Arthropoda > Insecta > Phasmatodea > Timematidae > Timema > Timema genevievae. The sequence continues at coordinate 242,329 of CABFWO010000106.1, forward strand.
GTAGTTATTATACAGGCGTATAGCCCGAATGGGTGGTGAAATGCGATGCTAAAAAATAAACACGTGTGCAGTGATAATACTAACTGCACTAGGACACAAGACTGATAAACTGGTAGTGAGTGATATAATCAGAAAATTTGCATCACTTTAGTATTTTCATCAGTACATCCGTACTAGCTCTACACGATCATTATTACTGTCAGTATTTTTTAAGACTGACATTCTGACTGATCGTGCAGGGTCCCTATAAGGTGGTAGACTATTTTATCCCCTATGAAAATTGTAATATAAAATGTTCAAGTATTTATTCACATGTTTACTAACGTATCTCAATTAATTATATAGTTTATTCTATTGTTTTTTTTATAGATAATTTCACTTGAGATAATTTCAAGCATTGCAAAATTCAATGTAGTTTCTCCTTTTTAAAAAAATGCAAATTATGGTGCATTTAATTAATATTAGTCTTCTTTCTATTATCTTATACTACATCTAACAGCAAGCTCCAGGCATTTCCGTGAAGTTAATGGTCTTGTGAAATCTATTTTTATTTTTAATTTAATTTAATTTAGCACCGCGTCTTAACTATCCTTTCAGGTTTTTACGCTTAAGTATTAATTATGCTAATGGGCTAGGAATTGGGAAGGATGAATTTAGAGGAGGTAAACCCGCATTTGCGTGTTGGGAGAGTGGAAAACCATTTAGGACAAAGCACCCCCAGTTCACCCGACCGAGATTCGAACCTTGAGCTCCCGTTGGCAGTCTAGCTTAACAAGAAACTAGAGCGTTAGCTAACTAGGTTACCTAGGCAGGTTTATTTTTATTAAAGCTTAAAATATCTTCTTGGCGATAAACTTCAATAGAAACCGGATCACTCTTATATCAAACAGAATATACTACAAGTGAACGCAGAGTCGTAATATAGGCCTACTTCTACTTAGAAAAAAATTATTAAAATATTGTATTCGCATGCAAACTAAGGCGCTAGCTTTGGAATATATAGTATAATTAAGTAAGAATAAAGGTCTACAGTATTTATTTTTGAATTGAAATTATTAATTGCTCACAATTAATATAAATTATCAAAATTGTCCAAAAATTCAAACATATTTCTGCAGCTCTTCAATACTAAGCTCTGCATTTTAATAAACTATATTGCTTCCTAGCTCACATTTTTCAACAATAACAAAATTTTATTCAGAATATTTGCTGTATTCATGTAATACATTAATACATCTTACTTTCTCTCTCTCTCTGTCACACACACACACACACACACACACACACACACACACACACACACACACACACACACACACATCAATGGCTTGATTAACATTCTTCATAAGTGAAAATATGTTTAATTCGACGAAGTTAGACCTAACTAATGGGTTTAGAAAGCTATATTTTATTGGTAGCAAGACTACAGACGAGAATGTAAGAGCACTGGTTTTTGCACCGTTTAAAGTTGATTTCTGTGCCTAAGGGCTGACATTTAATGAAAAATATCTGATTTAAAGATATCATAAGAAGTGGCCAGACTTAAGAAAAAAACTTCTTGACCTTCGAAGAGGTTGTGAAAATCCCCAGTACACACGTTTGGAGAGCAAATCCCACCAATTATCTTGCTCTAATGAAATAATTATAGTAGACACATAAGTCTGTTCTTTTATTTTAAAATAACTTATGAAATATATATAGATATATCTATATTTTTACAATTCAATTTAGCCAAATAGGTGTGCATGTGGGCTAGGGCGTAAAACTCGTCTGGTTGAGAGGTTTGAATCCTTGCAGAATGTATTAGGTTTGGTTTTCCTGAAGTGGTTTTCCATTCTCCCTCCACGTGAAAAAACTACTTTGGTCATATTCTATTAATGTGGAAATTTGGACATCCCGGATAGGTGTAAGAATCAGCGTATAAAAAAATCGAACTAATTTATCGCTAATTTTACTTTGATTCAAAAACAGCCTTTTTTTTTCTCTTATAATTTTTCCTTCTCGTCTACAAATTTTGTTGGTCCTCTGTCAGTTCCAATGTTTTAAAGTTTGTTATTCATGCGAACTTTTTATGTGTGCCGTGAGTTTCCGGAGTTTATAAAGGCTTAGCTCTACTTTCCCCCTGTCCCCTTCCACCGGCCCTCTTTCCCCATCTTTATGGGTGTTGGCCCAGAAGAAGTAGAAGCATCAAGGTAAATTAAAACCCCACTGGCGGAAATGTTTCTTGCCGCAAACAAGAGTTTTCTTTCAACGTATTTTTCTTTTTCTTAAAGGAAACATTTGGATACTAAGAAAAAATATTTATTTCACAAATTTCCTGTTAAAATCGTTCAAGCAAACGTAACTAAAATATACTTACTTAGAAGCAGCACATTATATTTATCATGTTTTCTTCATAAATATAGGTTATGTAAATATATATTTAAAAGAAAGATGCTATAATCAATTAAAACTTGATGTGAAATTTTTATTATTCAAATTTGTATCTAGCTTCAAAGATCCCCCAATGACATAATACAGAAAAATCAAGCTTTTTTATTTTATTTTTTATTCTAGTCGTGAAAAAAGTTGGTCTCGAATTTATGATGAATCTTTATGTGTTATGTGAATCCAAACCCAAAAAAGTAGATTTTACAAATCTGTCTGTCCCCATATCTGTATGTCCCTGGCCACGGCTCAAAAATGATTTACTAAATTTTGTTCACACTTGATAATATTAACTCTAGCTCTTAGAGTAAGGGTAGTTAATTAATGAGTAATTTTTCTTAAACCCAAAATTTTCGAAAATGATACTTGTTTAAAATATATATCTAGATACTGGTTGACCTCTCAAATAACACTGAATATTTAGCTTTTGGGTAAAATTTCGATAAATGGTAGTTTGCTGATAAGTAAATTTATAAAACTCTAAATTTTTTTAAATGGCGTTAACGATTTTGTTCAAAATTTATATCTGGGGAGTGTTTGAAATAGCAAATAAATCTGTATACTGGATTTTTGGAGGAAAATTGGCCCAGAGGTAGTTTAAAAATGAGTTATTTTTTTGTAAAATTTGATTTTTTTAAAGTTTACTTTAACATTTTGTTCAAAATTGGTATCGGGGGACAGTTTTACATTATAAATAATATTGTATTTTTATTTAAAAAAATTTAACTTAATGTTAGTTTACTTATGAGCATTAAAAAAAAATAGAAATTTTTCTAAATTAGCATTAAATATTGAGTTTAAAATCTGAGAATATAATTTCATGATAAATAAAAATACAAGTTTATTTTTAAAAATAAATAATTTTAAGGTAGTTTACAGATACATTATTTTTAAAATCTGAGATTTGTTGAAAATATTTGAATAGTTTTATTTAAAATTCATGTATAGAGATTGTTTATTGTAATTTACAAGATGACGGTGTTTGTTTTTATGAGGAAAACTTATTTAAGGAGAGTTTACTGAAAACCTTTTTTTTTGAACATTATCTTCGAAGCTATAATACACAGTATAAGAATGTTTGTGCGAATGTGTTTTATTTTTATTTTCTTTATTTTTTTATTTTCAATGAATTTTGTTTAGACTCTACTTATTGATATATATGTTTTATAATCATAACTCTAAAGTTATAAATAATCATCTAACTAAGAACGCATATTTTCTTATTAAAATCAAATAATAAAAAAGGCCCTACATTTGCTTAACATATTTTTATATTTTTGATTCTTATTCGAATAAATTTCAACCTCCTCAATAGCTCATTCAAATAAAATTGAATTTTTATTTAATTAACATTTTTTAATTAATTTTAACTTGATAAATTAAATTGTTAGCTTCTTGTGAACCAAGTAAAATAAACAAAGTTGAACACAACAGTTCAAAAATATATGTCATGTACAGAACGGAATGTGATGATAACCTTTTTGCGCCAATTAAATTTTATCATTAGATCTCACTATGTTATTGACAACTTTTTAGGAACCATTTATGTTATACTATGACGTGTGGAATGTTAAAAACTAAATACCTATTTTGAAATAATATTTTATTTATTTTGACAAAAAAAGGTTTGCAATTAAAGATTAAAAAATACTGGACTTATGTAGCTTTTCCCCTTTAAACAAGTCGATATGCTGGTTGTTGGCACTCGATATTATTATATAAGGCTATATCATTTACCTGACAATGTTGTTTACTTGGTAAATAAATATTACTTACCCCTTACGCTCCTACGCCACTCCTATTGTGTCACGTTATCAACTCGTTATTTCCTCAACTTGTCATGAACAGCCGTGTTTTAAATAACAAGCTCACTTCACAGACACACTATCAATATAGCTAATTAATTGTTTAGGTGGGAATCGTTTTTAGAACGCCATTCCCTGCGAAAAGCAGCACAACTGATTTTCTTCGCCCAATTCTGGGACAAAAGAGGACATATTTTACTTTTTTCAAACCTAGTTAATATTGTTTGCACTTGAATATGTATTAGTCTAATAGCTACATTGGTATGTCTATTTGATAGAAAACATTTCTATTTTTTTAAGGCTCAAAGTACAATAAGTGTAACTTAAAAGCATTTACAATAAAATACATTTGTTTTTCTTTATATAATTCAAGTTTAATTTTACAAATAATTATTGTTATATGTTAGTATTTTTCTAAAACATCGTTTTTAGGGCTACATATATAAATGCCCATGACACTTTAATTAGTCTAAGGGCACAGGCAGAGAAAAGTGCATTTTATGATTATTGTAACAATTACAATATAACTTTTTTTCTTTATAGATCTTCTCTGCAACAAGGTGTTTAGAAAGATAAACAAAGATTTAAAATATCCTTAGAAAGTGCGGAGAAGTGGGAAGGTTTGGGGATGAAAAAATAAAATAGAAATTAGGAAATAAAATAACAATAAAATGCCGATTTTATTTGTTAACAATAGTTGAAGATTCATCAAGTGTTAAAATTGAGAAAGTTGTGATAATAATGATTATACTTAGTACACCAGAATAAAACTGTGTTTTGATTACTTAGCTGAATGTTATAAGATTGGCAACCGTGATCGGACATATTGATATTTGATCACAATAACTGAGTCATGAGTTCTGTAAATAGTGTGACGTAACTACAGAGAAGACAACAAAATGCTACCAACCCATCATGGGCCACCAATCATCGAGACGGAAACCTCATCTACCAGACAGAAAGGGTTCAAGACACAGAAGATTCACCAGTGCTGCCTCGAAAATAAAATTAGGAAAGCTTATCTTTGAAAAATAACCCCCATTTCGCTCTCAAGCGCATCTTCTCAGGATTCAAACTTTGACTACCAGATTCAAAAGTAAATAATTCTTATACTGAGTAAACCCCCTGCCCTTCTACCCCGCCCCCCCCTAAAAGTAACTACTTTCTGCCCGCTTCAGAAGTTAACGGTCAAAGGCGTCACACTCACAATATACGATAGTGACAACTTACTAAACTGACGGTGAGATTAGGGCTCAAGTCTGATGTGATGAGGGTAGTTTTTCATAAAAATGATTTTTTACTCTCCCTCCACAAAAAATTCTGGTACATTTTAGTGACCCTTAAATCCAAGCTACTATTATACAAGTACATAAATGACTGGTTCTATCGGATATAAAGTTACCTAATTAGATATTTTACAAAAGTACAAGACTTTTATAGGTGGTGTTAACAAGGAAACCAATTATATTGTAAAAAGACTTATAACCCGCCTCGGTGGCGTAGTTGGCTAACGCGCTAGTCGTGTTGAGCTCGACCGCCGAGGATGGGGAGATCGAGGTTCGAATCTCGGTTGGGTGAGCTGGGGGTATTTTTTTCTAAATGGTTTTCCACTCTCCCTCCACACAAATGAGGGTTCACTTCCTCTAAATTCAACTCTCACAATTCCTAATCCATTAGCATAATTAGTACTTAAGAGTATAACCCGAACGGTTAGTAAGACGTGGTGCTAAATATTACAAAGACTTAGATATCCATCCTTCTCTTTTTCACGTCTTAGGCTGCTATAAAAACTGCAAACATTGCCAATAATATGACGGAGAGTAGGTCTAGACTCATGCAATGCTAAGAAGGATGCTCAATGCTTTAGCTTTATTATGGGTATCGGACTAAGAAAATACCGCAACCATCACCGTTGTTAGGAGCAATAAGGATGCCCATATTATCCATTGTTTTACTAACGACTTAAAGCTTTCAGTTAAATGTTCCAAATCCACAAATATTCTAATATTCATCTTAATATCTTGCAAAATGTCCTCTTTTTTTTTTTTCACAACACCAAGTTGTTAATTTGTATCCAGACATAAAAAAAATGCACTATGTTTTTCCTATTTTTGTTCAGACAGAAATAATCACTGTGCTTTCCCCTTATATCTAGACTTAAAAAAAACTTGTTTTTCTTAGTTATCCTGGCCTACCAGGTGCATGAAATTCATGAATAACTATATTACATAATTTTTATACATTAAATTTGCAAACAATATAGTACAATTTTTTTTTAAAATGTGCATAAAAACTTCCTTTGTCGACCATACTTGAGACATGGTTACCGTTTTTCTTTATTATTAGATCAGTAATGTCTTAATTGGACTATTACTTGCAATGGTAGTTTTATGATACTTAATTGATAAGCATAAAGCATATTATACTTTTTGTGTAGCCTGGTGTTAAAAAGTAACGTTTTTCTTGTGGCCATTTTCACACACCATTTCAACTTCTGACAATTCACCCAAAGAGATTTATTGATAACTTACGAGTTTAAGAGGTAATCTAACAGCATTTGCGAGGAAGGAAAATGGCATGCCATTTTAGTAAAAACAACCCAGAGTAGCCCCGACCAGTATTCGAACCCCCGATATCTCTGTCATAAACAAGTCAGTCTAATACAAGAGTGACGACTTAGTCCGTTCGTCCAAAGTGGGTACTTTTTGTTAATTTATTAACACTTAATATATATACTGTATATAATGTTTGTACATCTAATCTGAACTGGTATTGAGAAGCAGTCCCAGGAGAAAGATTGTTGTTATAATTGTGTGAACATTTACTTAATCGCTATTAAATTAAAAACGAACATGTTATGATTATTCTATGAATACCAGTTATCATAACCATCCACAAAAAAGAGACTTGATTTTAAATTATTTAAAATCTCTATATGTGTGCTTTCCATTGATTGTATCAGCAGATCCGTTGAATTGTGCTGGGTAAAATTGGAAGTTTTAAGTCATTTTTTCACTTTCAACGCACATATTGAGACAGAGCCCCAAACATCCACTCCACTTTGAATGTACTCGCAAGGTTTGTCGACAGAGTCGTTAGTATGGCCACATGTGTTTGAAATATTGGTGAGCGTCTTTGCAACCTCGAGCCAGATTTCACATTTGCGATCAAGTCACTGTAGCCAGGAAGCTGTTGCCTAGTGTGGCCACTTGCCTACTAAGGCTGCTTCCTGGATTCTGCCGTTTTTGTCGCCGTGACCAGGATGCCAGCTGCCTGGCGGCAACAAGTTGGTCGCAAAATCAGTTCGACGCATTGTTACTCAAATTGAGCAGACAAAAGCTAATGCCAACATATTTTAAAACTTAAAACAGTTTTAATAACAGCACACTTCACTAAAGCTTGCAGAGCGAGTGTCATCTGCTGAAAATAAATTTGTCACCATTCTTGGATTGGCTACAACGATTATTTCTCCTTTTTCCAATTGGATACCAAAGAAGTTCTACAAGAAGTTCTAGTATACAATCTAACCATAGGTTAATTCACAGTAATTAATTTTTCAACTCATATTAATTATATTTTTTAGAGATGGTATAGAATAATTATGCCACGTTTAATTAATATTACCTTATGAAACATCATTAATGCTCTTAAAGCTAGTTTCATGACTTTAAAAACCAGATTCGATGGACAAATGGTATAAGGCTAGACTAAGACTAGACTGCCGACAACAGGGAGATCATGGTTCGAATTCCAGTGCAATGAGTTTTTTCTAAATTGCTTTCCACTCTTCCTCTACGCAAATGTGGGTATACTTCCTCTGAATTCAACCTTAGTCATCTCTAGTTCCTTAACGTAATTAGTACGTATGCAAATAACCTGGACAAATAATAAGACCCGGTGCAAAAAATATAATAATATGACTTTTTTTATTACTTTCGTGATACAAATTTAATTTCATAGCTTTTCCTTGACTTTCATGATTGGTAGACACCCTGATATAATATCCAGCCAGGGTGTGTGCCTAATATAAACTTACGTCCAAGCAATATAAATACTTTAAAAGAAAGTTTCGAAGAACACGACTTTCGATTATTGAGTGGTAATTTGGTTTAGGCTCTTGTTAACCATCTCTGTGTAAAGTTTGACTCACAATTTATTGAAAATAGATAGTAGAATCTACTTAGAGATAGTAGAATTTACTTAAGTGGCGCAGTATTTCACATGGTCGCAGTATGCTTTTCAGCGTAAACTAGCAACTGTCCCATTCGGTTTGGTGAGTGGCTAAACATATTTTGGATTATTACCACTATAAACGTGTTTAAACTAATATTTTGTCACCGAAACAAAGATCAACTCAGATCGACACACGCCAATATTTTTAAATTTGCTATTTTAATTTTATTAGATAGAATCGACGTGGCGGCTGATCTGTCTTTAGTTAGACTGCACATGCGCTCTGAACAGTTGATTGGATTGCCAAGGAAAATTGTGTGGTGCAGGCCGGAATAACCTTAATCTATTTCAATCCCTAATGAGTAGGCCAATCGGATCGCGCTGAAATCTTGTGAAATATTTCACTTTAACATTAGTTTGAACTTCGACTGGAATAGGTTTAGTTTCTATGTATTAGTAAATCAAACCATTTATAGTTGAATTATATACACTTGTAGATGTGAGGAAAAGAGATATAAATGTATATTTTCCCTGCTCATTTGGAAACAATGATAAAATGGTGATCTCTTACATATATATATATCTTACTTGGAATATACTTGAACTCACAAGGGTTAAGCCTATTCAAAATATTTTATTTTCCTTTGTTTTAAAAATGTGCACTTTAAATATTCCCGTGAGAAACCCGTTTTAAAAAGAGTTGCTCTGCAACAAAAAACAAAAGACAAGGATTTAATAGAAAAAATATCTAACATTAAGTCACTTACCAGAACAAAAACAAGTTAAATAAAACGTAGGATTAAAAAAGAAGAAGTAAATTGAAAAAAAAAAACCCCACTTTAAAGTGGGGTTTACACTGTCATGTTTTACTGGCGTCATTCGTTACTGGCGTGTCAAATGACAGTGTAAACCTCTATTTGCATGCAAATTAAGAGATTGCATAACGCATGTTCTGCTTGCACGAATATTCGAGCGCTCAAATAATTTGGTACCAGTATTTAACCGTTGCGCCAGCTGAACGTGCGCGCTAGTTGTAATTGCATGTGTAAATCTCGATTGTTGTGCCAGTCACAACTTGCAGAGAACAGACACAGCACCTTGTTTAGAACAGTTGTTGTATACATGTAATGAACCCTACTGTCCCGTAAGTAAATCTTTGCACGATATTAAAAATAATGTGTAAGCCTTCCCTTGGATGACAGTTGAACTGGTATGGCTATCGGCATTAAGCTAAACATGACAGTGTTTACTGGCCTTTAAGAAACGAGACGAAAACAAGATTTTAGGATAGTGTGTCTGTAAACAGTGTTGGGAAATACAATTTTGTGAGTAAGTGAAGAATACCTTATGTTAATTCATTGCAAGAGCTTTGATCCAAAACTATATAGCCTACTATTCTAAAAATTATTAGATATATTCAATTTCGATACACTATATCCCGCACCAGTGAACATGGGAGTTAAATGGCAAACTAATCAATATTCATGGTCAACCATGGTGGTCTTGGGAGTAATGTACTCACCTCCCAACCCAACGCTCGTAGTTTCAAATCCAGTCGGGTCTGACGGATTTTTTTTGATCGATAAAAATCCATATTACAAATTCCTTCAGAGGGTAAGTAAAACCGTTGGTCTCGTGTCGATTATGGCATGTAAAAGACCCATAGAAGGTATATGAAAATACCTTTCCCAGCGAAATTGGTAAGTTTTTCGCTCTCTCTCATAGAAATTCTAATGTGGTGGTTCAATAGTTTGGCTCAGGAAAGCTCACCTTAAATACCCCAAATAAA
>CABFWO010000106.1:252545-274479 GCA_902155825.1 Timema genevievae
GGGGGGGGGGGGGGGAAAGAAAATTGGCGAGGAATGGGAAGGTCGGGGCTCGAAAGCCTGTCAGGTGTAGTGAATTTAAGATTTCTTAAGGAGTTTATCTCTCTCTCTCTCTTTCCAGCCAATGTGGGTACATTCCATTTCAAGTATACCTTAATTGTTCTTACTCAATTGCTGTAGTTAAATGGGTAGTCCGGGTGTAAAGTACTAGTTTTACGCTTCAGTGCCAGTAAAGACTATCAATGAACATGCATTTTCATCATATTATGAATTATAACTTTATATACATACGAAACATTTAAAGTTATTTTAGAATTTTTTTTTGTGAATAATGCTGCACCAAATTTATTTTCACAACTACCATGAAGGTAAAATCAATTAAATTATTTAAAATGTTGTGTTCTTTTATAAAATACTAGTTTCAAGCCCTATGCGTATACTAAACAATTGTGCGCCAAATATCCTGGCTATACGAATTTAATGACACTAATGTGGTTGGCCTGAGGGGGGTAGAATCTAGAAAGCATGAAGTATCCTAATTTGCGTAGAGGGAAAATATATATATTTTTAAAAATTATCCTCACTATACTTGGCCGAGATTTTAATATAGACCTCCCCGTCAACTGCAAACCAGATTAGATGAGTCTTACTTTTAGTACTCGTGCCCAGCGATACGAGTGTCATTTTATTAAAAAATGTGTAACATGAATAATAAATATCTGAGAGTGATCAAGTAAATAATTATGCATCATAAGACGTCTTAGAATTACTGATTATATTTTAGTATAGTGCGCAAATATCAAATCAGATGAATAACATAGTAATGTTTTATTTAATTTAGGCCACTCATGTGACGATCAATACCACAGTTGGTGAAGCTTACACCCATACATTCAATAAAGTGCATACGCTCATGGAATCTCGTTTCAATTCATGACGAAATAAAGTTAATTCAAATTTAAAGCTTTATATTTCCATGCTACAAACCTAAGTTAATTAATTTTCAACTAGTGACAAATTTGGAGCTATGAGAACAATATAATAATTTTTAAAAAATCAATTACATAAGCAAAAGAAAAGAGCATTTTAACTTAAATAGCGAGGCGTGAACTTCTGTAGAGTGTTTTTAAATATTTACACCGTGAAGCGTCATAACACATTTTTTTTCTTATGCATCAATTGTTTATCTCTAAAAAATGTATTACTTTACTTTGTAAATCCAAAAAAAGACAAGGGTTGACTTGCACAAAATATAAAAAAGTGGTAATCGAGTGTCAATCCAGATATAAAAAAAAATAAGAGAGAAATTAAAGTAGATAAGAACTAACAATAACGATATTAGATTGAAAACTAGGAAAATAATGCACTCGGGAAATGCATGCTATTACTTTATTATTAAGCTGTTGACATCTCGCCTGGTATCAAGGAATATAATTAACACTCAAAATATACAAAACGATATTTTTACCGGTTCTTTCTGGTTGCGAAACATGGTATCTTAACTTTTACGACAAAAACAAATTTAGGTTTTTCGTAAACAAGGTGCTTAGGAAGATATTGGTTTCAAAATGGAATAATAATACTGGGGAGTGGATGCAGTTACATAATGACGAGTTACATAATCTGTCCTCTTCACAAGAAATTGTTAGGATAATCAAGTCTTGTAGTTTAAGGTGAGCAGAGCATGCAGCGCAAATGAGAGATTCTAAAACCTTGTTCTGGGTGTTAACTGGCAGACCCATTGGGAAGAGAGCATTGGGAAGACCTATACGCAGATGGGAGGATTAGATTAGAATGGACCTGAAAAAGATCTCAAGCTAGGGATAGGTGGCTTACTTTTGTAAATGTGGCAATGAAATTTCAAGTTCCTAATGCCTTAGAGTAAGTATTTAAGTAATAAATATGAGGGCTTGGTGAGGGGGACTGACTTAAAACTATTTACCACCCGGCGCACAAAGTGTCGTAAAACATAGGGGGAAATGGCTTTATTGTGTTTGGTGGCTCAATCAAACCAGTACCAGTGCAAAGTAATCATCATCCAGAGTTTAAAAAAAATAACGTTTCTTAAATTTAAAATGGATATTACAAGATATTACTCGCAATCCATTGTACCAAACAGGTCTTGTATTGTAACCATTCTCGTTTGCGGAAATACTTATTATGCATTCCATTTATATATTTACAAGAGTAATTCCAGAGTATCTACATTCCCATCGTATACATTTACTGTCTCATACTTTAAAAAAATTCCACTTCATACTGTTACCAGTAGTAATACTGGACACTAGCTATATTACCCTAATATTTCACTTAATGATATAAAAATAAAAATACTATAGTGAAACACTCATGTTTATTTTTAATAGTTGGTTTATTTTTCCTACTAACAATAAAATGCTATACATTTTGAAGTTATATTTACATGTTTTTCTTTGTGTAGTTTTTAACATCATTAAAGTAGTATAAATTGTTTTAAAATGTGTTTCAGCACACTTTAAAACAAGATTCGTTAACCTTACTTAGCCATATAAATCAAAATAAATCAATTAAGTAGCTCATAGAACAAATACATGTAATATGTTTTTGTTTTATTGGAGAACTCGTTTCTATAGCAATGTTAAATCGCTCTTATGATTTTCTAGCACAATTATTCTATTTATAAAGGCCTACTGCCACAACCATAACAATTTTAATGATCCTACCATTTTCTATATTAGGCTATAGAAACTTGATCAGCACTTCCCTTATTTATGGTACTGGCGTCCCCATAGCTCTAACAATAATATAATGGTTGTGGTATCCTCGTAACCATAATAAAACCAATGGTTACTATATCTATGAACTTAGTTGAATACGTCTTGAATAGTTGTGGATTTGGAAAGCTTTAAATAGTAATAAAAATAATATTTAGCATCGCGTCTTACTACCCGTTCGGGTTATACGCTTAAATACTAATTACGCTAATGGATTAGGAATTTGGAGGGTTGAATTTAGAAAAAGTGAACCCGCATTTGCATGGAGGGAGAGTGGAAAACCATTTAGGAAAACCACCCCCAGTTCACCCGACCGAGATTCGAACCTTGATCTCCCCGTCCTCGGTGGTCGAGCTCAACACGACTAGCGCGTTAGCCAACTACGCCACCGAGGCGGGTCTTTAAATAGTAGGTTTTTATCTATTAGAAAAATAAAACTGAAGAACCAGACACGCTATTTGAGCACATATTCCTCCCAACACTCCCCTCATTTCTCCCACGTACAAAAACTTTTCTTTCAACTAATAATTGGATTGTGTAGCGACAGAATATTATAGATCCTCACTAAGATCAAGTCATCCTATTTCAAGCAATATTTAAATTAAATTAACCCGAGTAAATTTTATGAAATACTAAGTCTCGTTCCCCTCTAATTCAATCTAAGTAGTCTGAAAAAGTATGAATTCCTTCATAGGAGCAAAGGGAAATTTATAGTATAAGAATGATGGCAGCCTTGATGTTGCTGAAATAAGAAGTTTAAGTGTTACGTTGCCGACATTTTAGTATTTTTTTTTGTAGCAAACAAACAAAAAGTAAACTATAAGTTTTTTTTTCTTCAAATATGGCCTTCGGTGTTCTCACTGGTTGGTTAATCTAGATTATTTTATGCATTTTGAATTAAAAAGTAATCATAAATAATTGTTTGTTTTATGAAAGGACTAGTTTGTATATTTATTGGAGATAGATGGACATACTTACTATCCCTACAGAAAGTATTGTTATTTCAATTAATAGTTGGAGGGTTTAATATTATTTTTAAAATGCTATCCATAAAACCAAACGCTTTTCTCTAGTGACTTAGATTCAAGATCTTGAAATTAATATAATATTCTTGCAACTTTTTTTATGTTCATAACTTTTTTTATGTTCATAACTTTTTTTTTCTTTTTCTTTTAGCGCCTCTTACTACCTGTTCAGGTTATACGTATGTAATGATAATTACTCAAATGGGGTAGGGATGAGAAGGGAAGCCTTTTAGATGTAATCCACCCACAAATGATTGTAAGTAGGGTGGGGAACAATTTAGGATAAATCATCCACATAGAACCGACCAGAATTCGAAATCTGATTTTCCCCTTCATCAGCAGGCCAGATTAACACGAGAGTGACGCTTTAGACCATTTTACCACTGAAATGGTTCACACATCTCTTAATATATTTAAATCTTTCCTTGACACAGTCTTAGTATTCAATATAGGTTTTCATATGAACTGATCCTATGACCGAACTCTAAACTATATTCTTAATAATTATTGGTTATTTATTAATATTTATTTTAAATTTTTTAAATTAATCCATAGAATACCCCTAAAACGGATTCGTGCACTCGAGTCGACTCCCGTGTCCATGTGTCATTTTTACAGACTATATCAGATGCTGCTATAACCGTACTTCACAAATAAAATAGCTTGGCTATTTATTTCGTTATTGTTTAGATTAGTTCTGATAAAAAAGGATGACGGAAACATGTCGAAAGGATGTCGTGTTTAGAAAATTAAAAACCAAAGATATTGGAATTTACTTAATTTTTATTTCATTTTATAGAGAAAGTATTGTAATCCCAAAATTTTTATAGCTCTATATTATGATGAATATTAATGTTGCCCCTAAACCCAAAAATTTGGATTTCAAATATTATGATTGTTGATCCCTGGCTCTACAGTCGAAACGGTTTAGTCAATTTAGTTCAAACTTTATATCTAGATGGTAAATCGTCATGATTGTTTTGGGGAATTATTTTTATTTCAGCCCTTAAATTAAGTTTAGTTTGCCAATAGTTGATTTTTGAGAATTCAATTTTTTTTCGAAAATAGCTTTAACGTTAAACAAAACCATCAGTTTTCGGGGAGTATTTGACATGGCACTCTACATTTGTTTTTTGGGGTAGAATTTGTTTAATAGTAGGCTACGGATTACTAATTCTGGCCTTTTTTTTAAAAAATTACCTTAACTTATTTGTTTAAAATGGGCATCTTGGAAGCTTAAATAATAATTAACTTTCGTTATTCTAAGAAAAGATAGATTACTTTTTTCAGCATCATTTTTTATTACCCATTCGGGTTATATGCTTATGTAATAATTACGCAAATGGGCTAGGGAGTAGGAAGGTTAAATTTAGAGGAAGTGTAGCCGCATTTGCTGGGAGAGAGTGTGAGAAACTATTTAGGAAAAACCACCTTCAGTACACCCAGCAAGGATCGATCCACGATCTTCCCATCGTCGGCAGTCTAGTACATTGCTAGAGTAGTGTCTTAGACTATACGGCCACCAAATCAGGTTTTACTTATTACTGATTTTGGAAAATGTGTAAATTATTTCAATTTTGTTTGAATTTTTATTTAAAGTGTGTTTCATATTAATATGACAACAAAATGTATTTCTAAGGATAACGGTCTATTTAAGGGTATTCACTAACAAATGTTTGAAAAAAATTTTGGTCACAAACTATATGAGAAAATGTGTACGATTGTGTCGAGCCATTTATTTAATATTAATAGCACTACACTATTCTAATGACAATGGCAATTAATTTGAGACCAAGGTGAAGTTGTCAATGTGTAACGCATACGACCAAAGAGCCAGGCTAGAACGCAGAACAGTATTCATGACCGTCCGGACAATGTCTTGCCCAGGAAGTGACCAATTACGTGATGCACTCAATAATCCTACTGTGGAACATCGTGTGTACTCGGTAGACACTCGGCTTAGTGTTTAGCTCAGTGAACTGGTGGGTGAAAGGACAAGTAACAGGTGAAAGGATCAGCTTACAAACACTCTGTGGGGAGAATGTTGGTCACGTTTATTTGTCCAGGGCTGGGGAAGGGTTAGGACCTGCCACTCTCACATTAAAATGAATAATATAAAACTTAATTTCTCGTCAAGTTGAAAAATTATTATTATAAAGGTGGGAGTCGATTGAGCTTCGCTTTCTGGGTCAATATTTTTTTTCTCAAAATGTTTTTTTATCATAATTTAAATAGGATATAAATAAAGTCTTTGTTATCATTGAGTGAGAGATTTTACATAATATGGTTGACAACAAAATAGAGTTTTTTTTATTAATATACCTGTTCGCAAAATGAGTTTTTGTTAAAATTCTAATTCTATATTATATCAAAACAAAAACCGAAAAAATGAGCATTTTTGGTTTTTACAGGAATTTAAGTAGGCTATAAGTAAAGTATCCAATACAAATAAAATTTTATTCAAAGATTTCTTTATTTACATTTTTAAGTTAATTCCTTTGCAAATAAATAAAGAGTATTTTCTTTCCATATCTTCTTTAGCTCAGAATTCAGGTTCAATTTATATATTATTTATCTGGCTTCAACGTTACCAATTTTGTTCATTCGTTTTATCAGTTAATTATTCAATTCATTTCTACAAATAAATGAATAAGATATATTCTACTTGTAGAATGCTTTAAATCGTTTGAATGTGGTGACAGGCAGAATGGATCTTCGTATAAAATTCTCCAAAACTAAAGTGATAGTTTTTGATAAGGACAGCTCGGGAAATTATTATCAACTCGGTACAAATGTAAAACTGTTAAAATGATATGATCTATCCTGTCAGAATGTTCTGTAAAAATGTAAAGATAGTTGGGGAAATCGACAGAAGAGTTAATACATATCGGAGAGTAGTTGGATGTATTTGGACTATTGTAAAGAAGCCAAAGAGGCAAAGATGGCAGTGTATAAAAATGTGTTAACGCCAATATTACTTTGTGGATCTGAAGCGTAGGTTTGTCAGGAGAAACACAAGAGCAAGGTTAATTCGGTTTTAATGAGATATCAAAGAAACATATGTGTAAAAACTTGTATGGGCAGAGTCAGTATTGAATGGTTGCTGAAGGAGTGCAATTTGAAAGGGAATCCAATAGGTCAATGTGAAAAAAGTGTCTTACGTTGGTTTGGGCATGTTGAGAGGATGAATGTGGTTCGAGTGACTAAGAAAATATATGAAGGTAGAGTGTGTGGATCACAAGGAAGAGTTAGGCCAAGTAAGACGTGGATAAATATTGTAAATGAAGGTGTGAAAAAGAAAAACATTAAGAGTTTTAAGAATAAAAGAGCATGTATGACTCGGTGCATGGATGTTGTTGAAGCTAAGGGAATATGCGAGGATATGGAAGTACGGAGGAAGTTAGTGAGAATGGATTAAGTATGGAGTTGTTTTGTTAGCTATATGCACAATTTATTGCTTACCCCGTAATAGAACGACGTGATTATGTATGTATGTATGTATGTATGTATGTATGTATGTATGTATGTATGTATATATATATATCTGTATATATATGTGTATATATATGTGTATATATATGTATATATGTATATTTATATATATGTGTATATATATGTGTATATATGTGTATATATGTGTGTATATATGTATATATATGTGTATATATGTGTATATATGTGTATATATGTGTATATATGTATATATATGTATGTATATATGTATATATATGTATGTATATATATGTATATATATATATGTATATATATGTATATATATGTATATATATGTATATATATGTATATATATGTATATATAATATGTATATATATGTATATATATATGTATATATATGTATATATATATATATGTATATATGTATATATATGTATATATATGTATATATATGCGTATATATATGTATATATATGCGTATATATATGTATATGTATATATATGTATATATATGTATATATATATGTATATATATGTATATATATATATATATGTATATATATGTATATATATGTATATATATATATGTATATATATGTATATATATATATGTATATATATGTATATATATATATATATGTATATATATATATGTATATATATGTATATATATATATATATATGTATATATATGCGTATATATATGTATATATATGCGTATATATATGTATATATATGCGTATATAGATGTATATATATGCGTATATAGATGTATATATATGTGTGTATATATATGTATATATGTGTGTATATATATGTATATGTGTGTATATATATGTATATATATGTATATATGTGTATATATATGTTTATATATATGTATATATATGTTTATATATGTGTATATATATGTTTATATATGTGTATATATGTGTATATATATGTTTATATATGTGTATATATATGTATATATATGTTTATATATATGTATATATATGTTTATATATGTGTATATATATGTGTGTATATATATATGTATATATATATGTATATATATTTGTATATATATGTATATATATATGTATATATATTTGTATATATATATGTATATATATATGTATATATATATGTATATATATGTGTATATATATATGTATATATATGTGTATATATATGTATATATATGTGTATATATATGTATATATATGTGTACATATGTAGGTAAGTATGTATGTTGTGGTGTGGTATGGTATGTCACGGTTCGATATGGTATGTCACGGTATGGTATGGTATGTCTGTATTTATTCCAGCTTAAAGATAATTATAATCTTAAGTTATTAAAATAAATTATTTTAATGATGTTTTAAATATATATGTATAATTATATTTTGTTTATATATATATTGGTAAAAATAACTTTAAGGAGAAACACACTTTTTTTGATTAACAATTATTACCTTTAATATTATTGTTAGTTTATAGGTATTGATAATATTCAAACAAATATGACCGCTGAAAATCACATGGCTTAACATATAAATTTATGAAATAAGGTTTAGTAATTTTTATATATACCAGATAAGTTTTTACACATAAAAATACGACTATACACTATGGTCACCTTGAAAGGTAGCAAGCTTAATTTGATTGTTTCTATTATGATTAACCTTAAGAACACAAGTGTACAGCTAAATGCTATAAATTAATAGCGATTCATTGATCTCACATCATTACACTTCTGGAGATATAAGGTGGCACACTTGCTATTTTATGCTTTTTGCGTAAGGTAAAGTAATTAATATATGGGGATGAAATTTAGTGTAATTAGACATTCATATAGGGTGTACACAATTAAATATTTATAATATTGATACTACTATTATCATTAATATTAATTCATATTTATTAAAAAATATTGACCCCTTGTGCAATAAAATGTTTACGGTCGAATGACCTTATCGCTTTGGCAATAATGGAGGCCTTATATTTAAAACAGTAAGCTTTCAGTGTAAATGGAACCTACGTGCAGGATTACAGTGTATCGTCACGGGTGTGCATTCATACATCCTATTTCACAGACAAGGTCAATTGCATTAACATTTTTAGTGTTTCCCTCTATTGCCTAGCGCTGGGTACTTAACTAAACTTCGTAAAGTACATGGCTAACCTTTATCAAAATTATACAACCTGATAGTTGATGAAAACTATCAGGAGCTATAAAGTTGTTTCGAATGAATTTGGGCTACATACATTATAATTGAGCTAATTAGATATGTATTATTAACTAACAGCTTAGATCAGTGATTCAAAAATATTTGCAAGTCATGTACCCGATTTCGGCGCAAAGACCTAAACAACATTTCCATTACATGTCTTCATAAAATAAAAGAAGAAAAAACCATACTGGCTATTTTGTTAACATTTATAAATGGTCGTTCAAAATTTTAGCAAAACCTTGGTGGTAGTAATCAAATTAAAGTAATTTAAGAAGGACTTTTAAATTCCATCACATTACATTAATATCTGCCTTAATTTGTTAATCAGACTGACTAGTCACAAAACAATAGTATTGTTAATAAAAGCTTAAGGTAGATCGAGTAGCCCCTGAAATCCTTAACGTAGTCTTGGAGACAAAAATACAACATTGCGGGAAACACTGTTTGGGTTACACGTAACTCGCTTTAGTCATTAATACCCTTATACTTTGTGTTAGTGGCGTTAACAAGTTGGTAAATTTGAATCTATTTTGCGAAGACAACTACATCTTAAATTGAACCATCTCATCACTCTAAACACTATGACACCTAAACGCCAACATAAAGAGTAGAAAGAAAGGGAAGAAAATGATTGGGTTGCCCTGCTTGGCCTCTTGTTTACCTGCTAATAACACTTCCTACTTCCGCTACCGATTATCAACAATCACTATACTATTTACGCCTGAACAGCGTTAAGGTATATTTTAAAATAAGCGTTTTCGGAGATATGATAGAAACTGATAATTTACGCATCAGACCCTATGAAATCCCTAGATACCAAGTTTAGCCCGATCGGTAAAATAGTTTAAGCTCTCGTTGAAGGTAAAGACAGACAGACAGACGGAAATTCAAAAACAACTTTTTCGGATTCGGGGGGTCATGAAACGTCGACATCCATCAACAACTCGGATTAGATTTTTTTTTACTGTTGCAATACTTTACCTTAAATGCACAAAATGTTAAAAAATATATATATTATTTGCCTATAGCTTGAGTACAATTGGTTTTATAAAAATATATTTCAAGCAAAATATTTTTATCATAAATACACCTACATATTTACAATGATATGTAATTTCAAATATCAAAGGCTTACGGAGATATAATTAAAAATTAAATTTATGCACCAGTACGGAAACCTTAATGTAATTTTGACGAAAAATTGAGAGTAGCCATTTTGTTTGAAATATTGATCAAAACTTAAAAATTAAATTTAATCAAAATCGCTATAATTGATAGAATCGAATTTTTTCTCTTTTCACCCTTAAGAAAACTACCCTTAATTTGAGGGTTAAATATCCAATACCAAACATACCTCGGAGAAACCCTATGAAAACCCTAGATACCAAGTCTTAGCCCGATCGGTAAAATAGTTTAGGCTCTACTCTAAGGGACAGTCAGACAGACGGAAATGAAAAAAAAAAAAAACACTCTTTCGGATTCGGGGGGTCATGAAACGTTGAAACTCATCAAAATCTTAAGTTCGATTTTTTTTATGATCACAATACTTTCACAACCTGTAAGGTAAGACTAAAAGTAGTCAATATCTAAAAAATATTTTTATTTAGAGAGAGTAAGATTATTTGAAATGATTTAAATAAGTATGATATTTGTCACAATGTTATATCTTTAAGACTCACCGAATGTAACATAAATAGTAATAATAATAATAATAATAGTGTGAAGTTCTTTCTTGACTATCTGCTACGTCACAGGTAGGCACTTTCCTTTACAAACGCCTGAAAACTCATTCGTGGAGAACCAGGATCCTGACTGGTTTGAAATGTCGGGAGTAAACCCTTGCTCACCTCGCCTGCAGTCGACATCTTGTTTTGTGGAGTGTACAACTTGTTCTGGTTTCTTATTACCCATAAACCTCATCAACCATAAAAACCAGCTCATCTCTCGTTGGAAAGAAGCGCGGCTAATCACATAACGTGGCTGGTGGAAGGCTTGGCTTTTCAATTTCGTGAAAATGCTTTCACTGCGAAGAATCAAAGTGTTATTTTTATATACGCCTCTCCTCTGGAGATGCCAAAAATAATTCATGAAATGGGAACTGGGGTCGGCCATAAATATGATGTATAGTATTGGTGTGGCCAGGTGATGGTTAAGGATGGGAAGGGAGGGGGGAATACTCACTAACTGGGCGTTCACAAAACAATGAATTGGAACCTACGTGGGCTCATGGGGAATAACTTCTGGGATACCCAGGGGTTCGATACACGAATGTGTCAGAGTTTTTTTTTTAAGGTTTCATTCTTCAATCCGATGACACGGACACGTCCTTTGAACGTGACTTAAAGACGTATTAGACATGTCTTTGGTTGAGTAATTCCTGTCATTTATAAAACCAACAAAAAAATGCACAATCTATTTTATAGTATTGATGTCTTAAAGTAAAATAAGTCTACCATTTCTTTTTAAAAAAATTACTCATAAGTAAAAAAAAGTTTGCTTAGTATTATTGTAATTGGAAGCAAAGGCGGCTAACTCGCATTATAGCCTTACCAAGAGGTTTGGAAATGATTCTGACTAAAGAAGGAGATGAAGGCATTTAGATTAGGAAAATAAAATGCATATCCTTCGGCTGAAGTTGAACATATTAGTCACTCCTAAACAAGTATTTTATTAATAAAATATTACCAAATTAGAATCAATATTATAATATAATATTAAATATAACATTAACAAGAATAGCACCCCACCGCGCTTAAGCAGGACAGATATCCTACCAATCACATTATAATGTAACACTTACCTAATATCTCATTGGCTGGCCTCTTGATATAGTTGTTAGCATTCCTGGCTACTAATCTAATGGTCCCGGTTTGTTTCGTGGCTGTGCCATAAGTATTTTTCCCAAAGTAGAATTGTTACTATGGTTGCCATGATTTTGTTAGGCTTAAGTCAGGTTTTATATTTCTATCTTCATCACATAATCTCACCGGGACGAAGTAATCACACCAACATGGTGCCCGAACCTCAAAAGACGGTTACAGATCCGTCACTGCAAGTAGAAGTTTAGGAATGTCTAGCAGACAAACTCTGGTGGGATACGCTTAAAAAAAAAGTATCTTATTACTAGATATTATTATATATATTAACAAAATGAAAAGTTTATATGTAATGAGCGTTGCACGATACCTACCACACTCAGAGGTTTGAATTTTAAATTATTAGAAGCCCCTGTACACCAACATGTGCACCTTGAAGCCAGAATTTTGAAATTTTTTCACACGAATTTTTTCTAATCTATTAAAAACCAAAGAATAGAAGATATATTAACGCTAGGAGAAAGCTTTACTACTAAATTTTTATACAATTTGTAATATAGTTTGGTTTCCTTGGAAGTTTGGCAACCATGGAGAGTGAACAAAAAAGAGTCTACAACAAACTCTTCTTCCCATGTATTCATGCGCAGCATCGTAGTTGCGTCCCTAGTTAGAATCCTCTGATAAGAAACATACGAACTACTTCCCGGTATTTCTAAGTAGACAAATGAACTGTGTCTCAAGTTTTTTAAGTCAAAAAAATAATTGTGTCCCAACTTGTCATATCAAGTACCTTCATAGCTTTTTCCATTAGACCTTCATGGCTTGTTCCATTAGGTTTTATATTTTCTCTCGGACAAGTTGGTTACGCGTTGAAAAGATGGAGGATAGTGTGTCAATCTATGGTTCTTTGGTTGGAGAAAGAGGAAAGCAAATGTTTGCTATCGATAAGTTCAGGTTCCATAAAATGTTGACATCCAGAGGTGGTCCTGCTCGAACAAGAAGAGTTCGGACTTAATCAAGCAGTCTTCTAGCGGTGAAATTGTTAATAGTTCGTTACAAAATAACCACGAGAGTAATAATGATGCTGTACATTTAACCGTCAGAATGTTAGTAACAGTCTGAAGCGAAAGGCAGTGCAGGATATATGTGACCGACCAAAGGAACTAATTCATGAAACTAATTCATTATACTTATATAAAATAAGGGATTTAAAGACAGGTAAACATGTAGATTATTGAGTTATACCTTAAAGTTAAACTTTTTTTTTCAAACAGAGACGTATTTCATGTAAAACACTCTTTTGAAACAGGGACTCAATCGGTGTTACACCCTTTTTTAAACAGGGACGCACTTGGTGTAAAAAAAAATTATTTTGGGTCGCATTTCAGCTGCACCCTCGCTATGATGAATTAATTAGTTAATGTTGTGATTTATTTCTAATAAATAGCTTTTATATTTTATAAATACTTTTTTACCTGTAAACATTTATACCTTTTTTTAATCCTTTACCCTTTGTAGCCTTTACCCTTTTTACCCAATGTCCTACACCCTTTTTACCTTTCGCTCGCTCAGAAATTCTCGTTTGCTGATATAATTAGTTTATTCAGAAAGCGCACGTTAAATATCTCAAATAAATAAGTTTAAAAAATAAATATTCAATTATGTATGCTGCAGGGTTGAAAAAACACCCGGGTTATTAAAAATAACAGTTGGGCTATATTGGGTTTTATTGTGTGTTTTGGGGGGTTTGATTGGTTTTTTGTGGTTTAGTATGTATGCTATCTGATTAAACAAATAATTCAAATATATTAATTATTCTGGATCCAGAGAAACATATTTTAATTTATATATATATTAAGGAAATCAGTAATAAGAGACATAATGAAGTAAAACAACAATGCAAAAATGTAACAATGTAATTATTGGCAACAATACTGTATAAGCTAGCAGGTTGAAATAAAGACTGTTTGTGTAGAATGAATAGAAAGATGTGGAAGGCTGAGTGGAGACCATGCATAAAATTACTGGCAAGCCAACTCCAGAATTGATTTGTTGCTTTCTTTAGTTAAAAGGTAAAAACTTTTGCTATCTCATTTACTTTTTATACAAAGTCCTATTTCTAGGGCCTAGCATTATTACAGTGAGGGTACCCTAAAATAATATCATTCCAAGTGAGTTGCTAGTTGAACATATTATTCTGTTGAACCAATTAAAACATATTTTATAGCTTAGTCTATTATATGAAATCTGTAATTTGAAAAATTGTGTATAACACCAAATAAAAATCAATGTATTTTTATTATTATTATTGGATATGAACCAAAAGTCTTTCAAAAGAATGACTATTTTCAAAAATTAGACGGTTGATTTGTATCCAAAATATAAGTGAGTTTTTGTTTTGTTTTTAAGGATTTTTTTTAGTAAAACCCAGATGGTTATTTTTGTTCTGGGTAAAATTATAAAAACCTTGGTATGCTGTGACTCTCTTCTTTCCTTTTCACTAGCACCAAGAGGCAAGAGTTAAAAGTATTATGAATAGTTAGGTTATAACTTAATCTTCAAAAGAAATGTCAGCCTTTAAAACATGTTCAGATTATATCTCTAGTTTGACATTGTTTATTAGTCAGACTAGTCACGCGTTCTTTGTTACAATCTAAACCAATAAAGGATTCATATTTAAACATAATTTTAGATTTTGTTACGATTTCCTGTTGTTTATTTTATAAACTAAAAATAAAAAAAACTACGCTATATATTTCTCATGCGAAGAACGGATAGACCAGTTAGTAGCTACTATATGGTACATAGGTCCATACAACGCCAATAGGTGGTTTAATCTATGATGTATATGATAAGAAACGTCTTTGGAGGAAGAAAACTCGCATTGACGGGGTATTAGGTTATAATAGAGGAAGTATACCCGTATTTGCGTGGAGGGGGAGTGTAAAATGATTTAGGGAAAACCATCCTCGATTAACCCAACCAAGATCTGAACCTTGATCTCCCCATCACTCACAGTCTAGTATATTGTGAGCGTGACGCCTTTGAGTTTTGACCAGGTGTCCACAGAAGCGGGTAGTATTATTATATCAGCTATAACCAACTACCAACTAGGACACTTTGGACACAAGACCAGCCTAATATACACAATGACACTTCACGTTCCCACCATTGATACCAACTAGGACACTATGGATATTAGAACAGGTCAATATACACAATGACACTTCACGTTTCCACCATTGATACCAACTAGGACACTATGGATATTAGGACAGGTCAATATACACAATGATACTTCACGTTTCCACCATTGATACCAACTAGGACACTATGGATATTAGGACAGGTCAATATATACAATGACACTTCAGGCTCCCACCATTGATACCAACTAGGACAATATGGATATTAGGACAGGTCAATATACACAATGACACTTCAGGCTCCCACCATTGATACCAACTAGGACAATATGGATATTAGGACAAGTCAATATACACAATGACACTTCACGTTTCCACCATTGATACCAACTAGGACACTATGGATATTAGGACAGGTCAATATAAACAATGACACTTCAGGTTCCCACCATTGATACCAACTAGGACACTATGGATATTAGGACAGGTCAATATACACAATGACACTTCAGGTTCCCACCATTGATACCAACTAGGAACAATATGGACACAAGGCCAGCCTAATCTACTCAATTATACTTTAGAAGCCTATTATTTAAAGTATTTATCAAAAGTTTTAAAATGGTGTTTTCATATATTTTTTTATTTTCAACCGTGTCTTTGTAATCATTCGGGCTATACTCGTACATTAATTATGTTAATGAAGTATGAATTATAAAGTTAGAATTTTTGAGTAAATGTATCCACATTTGCATGTAATGCTAGTGGAAAACCATTTAGGAAAAACCATCCTCAGTACACCCGACCATGTTTAGAGTCCCGATCCACTTTTCATGGACAATCCAGTCCAACACGAAAGTGACGCGTTAGACCAATATGACCACGGATGTGAGTTTCAATCAATTGAAAATGCTATCCCCCCTCCCCCGCCCTATTTGATTTGGCCATTCTAATGTTTGAACCAATGTAAGGCCAAGCATATATATATATATATATATACACACACGTAATATCATTACCCTACTAAACTATTCTGTGCTAATACGTTACACGTGCACATGGAATGGAAGCTTCACGTGACGCGCATCTGAACAGTTACGTTGAATCCTTTTAGAAACGTACATGTACGTCACTCTTGCCATGAATAGAGTGTATGGGCAACTTGTGTGCGGTCTAGTTACACGCTTCAGGTGAATTACCATCCACTGTGCACGATACAAACGGTGTGGCAAACGGCCGATTGGTGTCGTCATTAAAGTTTTACCTCTCAATAGACACTTGGAGCCGTTTGTAAGTAGTAGATATTCCCCACCCTGCTTCTCTCTTTCTCTCTTCATGCACTCTACCTGTATATAAAGTCACGTATTGTATTAGTGCCGACAAGTTGCTTCTAGACTACACACGCGCCTCACCTCATGGAGCAAGTGATAGGATGGCTTGCTCCATTACTTGTCTAAGGTGGTAGTGATAGCTGTTTATCTGTTACTTACTACTCCAGCCAGTGGTTTCAAGTGCAATGCTCACCTCATGGAGCAAGTGATAGGATGTTTTGCTTAATTACTTGTCTAAGGTGGTAGTGATAGCTGTTTATTTGTTACTACTCCAGCCAGTGGTTTCAAGTGCAATGCTCACCTCATGGAGCAAGTGATAGGATGTTTTGCTTCATTACTTGTCTAAGGTGGTAGTGATAGCTGTTTATTTGTTACTACTCCAGCCAGTGGTTTCAACTGCAATGCTCACCTCATGGAGCAAATGATAGGATGCCTTGCTTCATTACTTGTATAAGGGGGTAGTGATAGCTGTTTATCTGTTACTACTCCAGCCAGTGGTTTCAACTGCAATGCTCACCTCATGGAGTAAATGGTAGGATGCTTGACGGGGTTAAAGTAGAAGGGTGTGTTTTTTTCCACGTTATCTAAACCACTCGAGATAGAAAGATGAAACTTGATAAAGAAGGTCTTCTTAGTTAACGGTTCAAAGGATTTTTTGGACCTTTCAAAATTTAACCCCTTAGAGGGTGAAGTAGAATCCAGTGATTTTGTGTTTTAAGAAATTCAACCTATAGGAGAGTGAAATGCGAAGAGGGTAGTTTTTGAATAGTTTCAAATTGTAAAAAGAAGGGGGAAAGTGGGCTCAATCGAGAGGTTGGGTGGTTTACTTTGTTAAATACAGTTTAGGTGGTGTTTTGTAAGAGTCGTTAGGGTAATGTCGGACAATGTTGGACTATGGAGCGGCGCACCGCTTCTTTACAGGATCATTTAAATTGTTTAACCAGATTATTAAAATAATTGTTTGGTATTGGACATCCTCGTTGTATGCTATTCTTTATTCTCCAAACATAAACATAGATGATATAACCTAAATGTTTGTAACACAAAGCAAGGTAGCATACACATGCGTGGTGTGTAACTGATGGGGTACCAGTTGGAAGACGAAGGGGCTGAGATCAACGCTTCCCTATCCCCAAATAATATGTTTTACTTTTTATTTTTAACAATTACAATAAATTAATAACAATAAACAGGGTGTCTACCATCCGGGAAAATCAGGGAAAACGGGAATTAGCCGGGAATTTGAAATGATCGGGAAAAAACGCGAATAAGCCGGGAATTTGGTAAATTAAAATAAAAATCTGGGAAAATGTGGTTTTACTCAAAATATGAAATATAATAATCATTAAAACAGTAAATAATAATGTTATTCAAACTGTAGTTTTTTTGTAGCTGTGTAATAACTTTTATAATTCCTAATAAACAATGTTAATACAAATTAAAAAAATATTTATTTAAATTTTAAAACTTCTTATTATTCATAAAAAATGATTAATAGAAAAATTAGGGGGGAGGTGGGGGAATTAGAAGGATGTGACATACATTTTAGTCGGGAAATTTAGGAAATGATCAGGGGAAATCAGGGAAAAAGTCGGGAATTTCATTGGTCAAGTTGAGTAGACACCATGAATAAAGAATCAATGTTATATTTTACAAGACTATTCTTTGACAATCAAACATAAATAATTACATTGTCATCAGCCAGCCGGCCTAGAAACCGAATCTCAAGACTACATTAACCACTACCCTTAGAATAACCATCGATGCGGTTTAAAAAAATTCAGTGCTTGGGTCTTTTTTCACTCCAACTTTTCCTTTTTTTTGTAGCTAATGAGGATACCTTGACACTCACGGAATCCCCGCTGCGCACGCCTCGCAAGGTAGATAATATTAAATACAAAGTGAATGATGTAAAATTGTAGGTTTGTGTACGCGTCTAACTTCCTGAATGAATAATACACATATCAATTACGCTAGTGGTATAATGATACTAAAGGTAGGATTTAGAGGAAATGTACCCATATTTGCGTTGAACGAGGTTGGGTATTCTTATAGAAAAATACACTCACTGAACTGAACCGGGACTCAAACACCAAACTTCTCATCACTGGCAATATAGCCTATATCTATATTGACGCCATAGATCATTTAGTAATCGGTGAAGGAAAAATTACTGTTGCAATTCTGGGTGGTTTCTTGTAGTCTTCAATAGAAGAAAGTGAAATCTAGATTTATATAATCATTTAGTCATGTTAAAAAAGTATAACTAACCTAACATATAAATGGCTATTTCAGTATGGAAAACCAACAATTTTATGAACCTCAAGTATAGTTATCAAATGAAGAATAGAATAAATATATCATTTAGACACAATGCCTGACTTAAGCGTAATTACATTTCGAACATTACCGGTTAATAGTCCATGATACAGACTGTCGTGGTGTAGAGCTTTAGGGTATAGTCACCGTTCTTTGACATATCTGTCGCTAGTAGTGGCAGAATCTTGAAACACCTACATGAAGCCGATTGTTCAAATACTTAGCTGATCATAGCTTATTGATGTTCCAAACAAGTTTACATTTTTTTTAAATAAAATATATTAATTTTGATATAATGAATTAAATAAAAACCCATTTCGGTGGCCGCATGTTCTAACGCGCTACTCTCATGTTGGAATAGAATGCCATAAACGGGTAGATTGGGGTTCGATCCCGGTTGGGTGCACTGAGGGTAGCTTTCCTAAATAGTTTTCCACTCTCCTTCCATGCAAATATGAGTGAACCTCCTCTCGATTAAACGTTCTTAATCCCTAAACCACCAAAGTAATTAGTACATAGGTGTATAAGCCGAACGGGTACTAAGACGCGGTGCTAAAAAAGAATTTAAAAAATAAGTAAAAAGCGTCACAATATGATTTAAGAGTAGTTGTACTGTGGGGTGTTAAAATAAATATAAAAACACTAAGAAAGACGTAAGTTAAAATTTGACAACCTCCTTGATAGAAATAGGATGAAAAAAATCAAACAAATGGGTTCAGATAGGCAACATAAATAATATAGTAAATCTGTTATTATCTATATTTATTTTGACTAGCCAAAAGCTATGTCAAGAAACAGTTGATCAGTTTCAATAGTTGAAGGCTATATTTGTTATTTGTAAACTAAACTAAATTGAGTACATATTAACTTTTGTTGTCCCTAAAGGAAGAGTTCTAGTCACTATGGTGCTTTGAAAGTTCATCTTTGTACTTTTAATTAACTAATGAATAGTTTCTCTCAGGATTTGTTATTGCCGATTTGTAAATATTTGTCTAGTATGGGCCAAATTAGAAATAGTAAAAGTACGTATTTCGTAATTCAAGGTTCGAGGTTCGAATCTCGCTCGGGTGAACTGGAGGTGGGTTTTCCTAAATGGTTTTCCACGAAAAAGCGGGTTCACTTCCTCTATATTCAACCTTCCCAATTTCTGACCCATTAGTACAATTAGTACTTAAGCGTATAGCCCGAAAGGGTAGTTAGACGCGGTGCTAGGTAAAAAGTGTAATTCAACATCAGTAGGGCCTTTGCTACTTTGAGGCATATGGGAATGGCCTATTTTAAGGTATTTGGGTCCGGCACCTAGGTTCAGTTGGTTCTGTGTCTGTCTACTAACTACTACTACTGTTCTTACTGTCTACTAGCTAAGGATCACGAGTTCCATTCCTGACATGGCCAAAAAATTATCATTGGGGAAATGTGAGTTTCTCCTTCCATTGTGATGAATTAACGAAGCTGTATCTTGCATCTGTTCTAGAGTTAAGTTAGCTCATAGGTCGTGTGCTGATATAATCAATAATCAGTTGATTCAGAAAGTGGACGTTAAATAACTAAAACAAATGAAAAATTAAATGTAGCCTTTGGCATATCTCTACTTTGTACAATAGATCTTGTTACTGATTTTTATACTAAATAGAATATTGAAAGGTCTATTTTTAATGGTAGCACGGTAATATAAAATACACAAGCCACAATGAAACTTATTCCTAGTCTAAACTAGATTTTGTTGACATTTTGAAGATTAAGTTACATATACTTATTTGAACTGGTTAAATTGTAGTTATAAGATTGGACACAGAGAGAATTTTAAGCTGTTAAACAAACACACGTTTGTCTTACAACTTTTGATGTTACATAAGTTGAATTTCCATCTTAAATTTCAGATAATGCAGTTAAATGACTTACTTTAAATAATCATAATCCTTCATCAACGGATAGATGTGAATAACACCCAGTATTAATATTTTGAAAACCATATTTGAGTATTATTTAGTCCATTTCTGTTGCGATACTGCTCGCTTACTAAGAGTTTGAAAATTTTGCCACATTAGCGCCCCATGCGTTTTCAATAGAACCATCAACGTCAGCACACGGCGCCTATACAATGTGAACACGCCACCTTACAGGCTTATAAACAAGAATTAGCCTTTAAAGCCGTTCAAATGTGATTATCCTGTGAACACTTTGTTAACTATCATTATGATGAGCGTTTAACGGAGTTGGCTCCTACAGAATTTTAATTGCCATAATCCCAATACTATCGTCTGCTTTGCCATTGCACAATATCTATGGAGAATTTGGCTTTCTTAGATCCTAACATGTTCTTATCTCGTCCTTACATTTCAGGCAAAACACAGACTACCTAAAAATGATAGAGGTATTATATGTTACGCCCTCTCTATTACCTCGTAGTTTAAGGCCACCGTAAACAACATAACGAGTATAGAGGGGCATAAGCTATGTGAAACAATATAAATAAATAAGGAAATAAGCAGAGATTTTAAAGTAAATAGTCATTTAATAAGCAAGTTTTTTCAACATTGTGGCCTAGACAATCCTAGCAGCGAAAGTATTTGCGAACATAGATAGATATAGGAAAACATTCTTTGGTAATACACCCTAAACATTATTATTATTTATTAATAATGGTTTAGTAAAAGAAAACCTAAGTTTTACTATGGAAAATTTTCTTGTTACAACAATAAGAACTGGATTAATACCAATGATAAATGATAACTGCATTTCAGGCTATTCTCACAAGATATATGCAAACGTAAATTTGACTATTCATGAAACCAAGTAAATACATAATATGATTCTACACAGTATAAAGTTCATTACGTAAAGTCTCTCAACAATAATATTTAAATAGTCCAATAA
>CABFWO010000106.1:276477-304243 GCA_902155825.1 Timema genevievae
GTCTGTAGTTAGCCCCGGCGAGGTCAGGTGACGTCATCTTGTCTTGATAGAATTATTATCATGAATTTGCGCCCGCTAGTATCCAACTATACGGTCAGATGTAAGCAACAAGTGCGGGTACTCACAGTACCTTTGCCCCACTCGCCGAATTAGGACGTTTATTCAACTTGCGAGCAATCTTCGTGTCTCGGACCAGCAGATCCAGGTGGTAAGTAATAGTATGGAATTATTATTTGAAATTGAATTGTGGTTGTTGAAGGAGTATAGGGCAGAAAGAGACGTATTAATTAAAGAACAGTATTAGGACTGGATTTACAATAGTGAAGATTACTATTGTTTTGCGACTATTCTTCGTAGTTTCTTAGAGCGGGTAGTAAGATTGATCAGGTGGAAATAGCTGAGGCGGGTAAATGTAACATAACAATGTTACATATAGACAGACTACATATAGAGTCAGACAACCTATAAAAATACAGAGGCATCTATGAAACACCTTTAAACACACACACACACATATATATATACTTATACACAGACACATATATTTAAACACAGCTGGATGGACCTATATAAAGACAGTGACAACTATATACAGACACATATACTTAAACACAGCTGGATGGACCTATATACAGACAGTGACACCTATACACAAAAAACCTATTCACATACACAAGGCCTTGGTCAGGGGGGGCTGGGGGTTCAACCCCCCCCCCCGAAAATTTAAAAACGAAATTTAATACTGTCTTATTTACGGCTTATAAATATCAAAATCAAGGCACAAGATAATGATAAGCTATTCAGCACTATGCAATTTTATTTTTTTATGTTTTGCATTGGTTAGAATAGACTAAGACAAAATCTTGACAAAGGAAATATGAAGTATTAGTGAGTTTGGGTGAGATTGTTGAAAGGGGGGAAACCTGTGAGATTAGGAAACAGCAAAAGCTTTCTAATTGAAGGTATTTCCAAGTATGGGTGGCAAATAGGCTGACAAAGCAAGAGGAATCTGAAGAAGGTATGGCTTGAAGATCGGTGTGTGGAGGGAGGGGGGAGGGGGCGGCTTTCACACCCGAGCTCCGTGCAGTCTAAGAAAATATAATTATCGTCAGTTTGAGAACAGTTTACTTGTGTGTAAGTGCGTGTTTCAAAGTTTCAAATACTGTGACTTTTAACTTGTGAATGTTTTTTGTTTTGCTGGTTTAGTGTGTAGTGTAGACTGGTGTTAATTAGTTAGTTTTTTTAGTTATATTAATTTTTTACAGGTTAAACTTGTATGCTTTCCCCGTGTGCTCAATTTATATGTATTTTTTTATATTGCCAATCTAACTATGAATTCTAAAAAACGAACAAAACAATCTAGTCTACTTTCGTGGATTGGACCTTCACGCAAAAAAGGAAAAGAAAGAAACAGCAACTGTTCCTATCACTCTTTTAGAAACCAATGATAACGAAGCGGGCAGCCAACTTTACAATGAAAACATTTTAGATTCCAAAGGCGACAGTGGTAGAAAGTTTGAAATAAAAGATCTTTCATTGTTATCCTCAACAGCATCAACATCAATTAAATTAGAAAGTGGGCATATAATGGACATAGGGTGCTATGTTAATGCAAGTGTACGAGATTTACATCTTAAAGAAAAGCTATTATCTGAACCTTGGTTTCCTCCTGTAGGTTATACATTTCCGACTTTTGGAAAACAAAATTTACGTTTTCAGCCTCATTGGAGTACCCGGTTTTCATGGTTAGTTTATTCAAAACTATTGAATGGCGCCTTATGCAAATATTGTGTACTTTTTCCAAATGAGTGTGCTGGTAAGGGAGGCCACGTAAAGGTAGGAGCACTTGTATCAAACAGTTTTTTTTAAAGTGGAAAGATGCGTTGGAAGTTTTTATATCCCATTCCACGGCTGGCTACCATAAGAGATGTATCAAACTTGCGGACAATTTTTTAGATGTTCAGAAAAGAGCTCGTGTAAATGTAGTTAAACAAATTGACACTAGACTTATGCAGTACACTGAAGAAAACAGAAATATGCTTCGTTCTATCGTGGATACTATTATAATGATGGGAAGACAAGAAATTCCACTACGAAGCACTAATGACTATGGCCCTCTGCTTCCTGATGCCCCAGAACCTTTTGATTAGTGATGGAAATTTTCGGATGATGCTCAGGATGCGGGTTAAGTGTGGTGACTTAATTCTCAAGCATCACATTGATACAGCTCCATCCAATGCTGTCTACACAAGCCCAGATATACAAAATGAAATTATATACATTTGTGGTAAGATAATCCAAGATAGCATTGTAAAAAATAGTAAATAGCTCAGATTTTTTTTACAGTATTGGCTGATGAAACCACAAACATCTCTTGAGCTAAACAGTTATCATTATGTGTTCGCTATATTGATAACACTGAGACAAATACTGAGTCCAAACGTAGGGAGGATTTTTTACAATTCATTCCAGTAATTGATGCTTCTGGACGAGGACTTGCTGACCCTATTTTGTAGGCACTGATTAATATTAGTATTCATTTGAACTTTATGTATGGACAGGGGTATGACGGAGCAGCTGCAATGAATGGGAAATTTATTGGTGTGCAGGCTGTAATCAAGGAACGTTTTCCTCAAGCTCTGTACATCCACTGTAGTGCCCACTCTCTAAACCTTGCATTAGGTCACTGCTGTTAGGTATCATCCGTCCAGAATTGTATTGGAACTGTAACTTCAGTTGGGAATTTCGTGAGCGCAT
The DNA here is from genome assembly GCA_902155825.1 of Timema genevievae. Lineage (NCBI taxonomy): Eukaryota > Metazoa > Arthropoda > Insecta > Phasmatodea > Timematidae > Timema > Timema genevievae. The sequence goes on from CABFWO010000106.1 coordinate 279,235, forward strand.
CTGCTCAACAAACCAATATTCTCAAAGAAAACATTCTGAAGAAAGCACCAGCGTCTAATAGATATACTTTGACAGCAATGTGTGATAAAAGGTGGGTAGAAACCAAAATGCTTTATTACGTTTTGTAGAGATTTATAATTATATCGTCCACACGATCGAGGAAATTGAGGAGAGTAAAAACTCTGACACATCATCCAAAGCTTTCCAGCTTCTTAATACGATCACCCAGAGCGAGTTTGTAATTTCACTATGTGCAGCCAGTGAGTTATTTGCTTTGACTATACCTTTGTGCAAATTTCTTCAAAAAGTTGATTGTGATCTTTCCCAAGCATGTGAGCATATCCTAAACATCACCAATGTTATATATCATAAAAGAGAACACGCTGAAGAAGAGTTTCAACATATATTCACTAAATCATTGAATATTTTTTGTCAACAGTCAACAGTAAAATCAGTGTTCCGCGAATAAATTCTCGACAGACACACATAGCAAACATGCCATCAACCACTCCTGAAGAATATTTCAGGCGTTCTGTGTATATTCCGTTTTTAAACGATGTTATCAATCAATTTTAGGAGTGGTTCAACAACAAGATAGGAATACATTTGTGGAGAATTGAAATAATATCTAAGTACTGTGTTCAAGCTAATTTCTGTGACATTGAACCATGTATTATTTTTTTATATCAAAGATTATTTTTCAGTAGATAATAACGTTGTCAAAGCCAAATTTTCCTTGTGGAAATCAAAATTGTGTACCCTGTGTGAAAACACTCGCCCCTCAAATGTTCTTAGTGGTCTGAATCAGTATAGTCCTGACTTCTTTCCAACCATGTGTTTGTTACTAAAAATATTAGCAACACTTCCTGTGTCAACAGATACACCTGAAAGAACATTTTCCACTTTAAAGAGGTTAAAAACCTTTCTCAGGAATGGCACAAGTCAGGATAGACTTGTAGGACTGACGCTCATGTATGTTCATAAAGACATACATGTTGACACTGAATCTGTCATAACAATATTTGCACAACTACCCAGAATTTTTTATTTTTTTTTGCTATTTAGATTGCCAGTAGACTGGAAGGATGAATTCAAAATAGTGGTGAAAAATTCACACACACACACACACACACACACACACACACACACACACACACACATATATATATATGAAGCATTTATTTATTTATTATTATTATTATGAACATTTTTTTAAAAATTTTGATAGTTTTTAATTTTAATCAACAACCACTGTGTATGAGGTAGGACGTGCCAATTGGCAATATCCAGGAAGTGATAGCTATCCCGTAAATTAGCATTAACACTACCTTGTTTTTCAACTTCTCTGTAAGGTTTTACCACGGCTGCGAAAGGATATTAAAAGACACACTAATTGGTCAGCAGTTCAATCAGTGGCAGCATATTTTTTAGGAGACTCTGGACATTCGAACTACCAGATCAACTAAGCTATCATGGTAGGCTCGCTTGAATTCCTAGTTCTGTATTTTTAAACAACTAATAACTTCTTAGCCTCTTCTACAGACTCAATTACTAAGTATGTAGATTATTTATTTTGTGTCGATACAAAACATAATCCGACCTCTTATTATTAAAAATTAAGATTTATTTGTTTAAAGTGAGTGGTTTTAGCTAAGCTTAAATTGGTAGCCAGTGGGAACAATCCTAGATTAAGTTTTCTATCAATATTCACACATTTTTTTAAACATCAATTCATGTCCATAAATACTTTTTTTTTTTAAATTGCCTGAGAATGTATTGTTTAGAATTCATCCTGATGATTTTCACACACACATAGGCCTATTCTTATTTAAAGAAATTTCTAAAAAAAAAATTTTGTTAGGAAGAACATTTTGGAGAATATAAACATATTTTGTTGCTGTCAAAATTAATAGCATTTTACTTTGTAAATAATGTTAGTTTATAGGTATTAATATTATGATATAATTAATCTATAAAACGTGACAGCTGCAAATTATATTACTTGACGTATGCATTTTTGAAATTTTTTAAAAAACACTAGAAAAAATCTTCCTATTTTAATCTGACTTATAGGGTCGGTGGAACTGGGAATCTACCCAGAACACAAAGAGTGCCATCTTCTTACTCCCCCCAACCTCTCCCCCCCTCCCAGGCCATCGTCCCATCTTTTCATTATCTGTGCTCTGTGTATCAAATAGATAAAAGTGAAATAGAATTGATCAGGCTGGAAATGCTTTTGTTTGAATTAAAATCTTATGAGGTACAATTTTGGACTATGTATGTGGGGGTGAAGACAGCCTTTATTAAATTCATATTTTCTAAAACCATCCAGGTTATTCTGTTGGACATACCTTCATTTAAGAAGTGTTCAATTTAAATTTAATTAGAATAAAGGTAGAAGGCATTGTGTAAGTTTCTAAATGTTAGCTACCGATAGGTCTATTTGAATATCTGCCCTATTTTACTGTAAAAAAGAGCTTCTAGAAGCATATGCCTATAATATTCATATAACAATCATGCCTCTCACGTTGTGCCCCCAAACCCCTTCCCCCCGAAATTTTTGCCTGGCTACGGCCTTGCCTATAGATAGTCATTGACACCCATATGCAGTCAGCTACACCTATACACATACATATATAACTATACACATACGGATGCACCAATACAGATACAGCTACACTTATGTACAGACAGATATACTTATACACAAAGGATGCACCAATACAGATACAGCTATACTTATATATACAGACAGAAATACTTATACACAAAGGATGCACCAATACAGATACATCTACAATTATATACAGAGAGAGATACTTATACACAAAGGATGCACCAATACAGAGACAGTTACATCTTTATACATGCAGAGATACTTTTACACAAAGGATGCACCAATACAGATACATCTACACTTATATACAGAGAGAGATACTTATATACAAAGGATGCACCAATACAGATACAGTTGCACTTATATACAGGCAGAGATACTTATACCTATACAAACAGACCACCTATACAAAGACATGCACCTATACACAGAGATACCTATACCCAAAAAAGAGAACACACTTCACTCACAGACGCAAAAAGGAAGAACCTTCAAATTATTATTTCGTACTCGATTCAGAAAATAGTTTTTAACTCACTGAAATTGAGCTGTGCAATCAGCTCGGTGGAAGTTCCGTGTCTCGTTCTTCCGAGGATAAGAGTGTTACGTTGCTGGAAAGCAGTTATATAACACCGGCCACACACTTCATGAAACGATCTCTCGCCGCAAATAAACCAACCCGGTTCATTTTGTCTGTGGCCGAGGGTCTGAGTAAATTCAACACTTCCCCCTCTCCCCTAAACCCAACCCTCTTATTCTCATCGAATAACTTTACCGCAACTTGGGCTTTCATAAGAGAGGAGCGTGCGAACAATATACATCATTTTAATAGTTCCGGTTCCGGCTCGGCGCGCCGAATATTAGAGGATCTGTTCACGGGGAGGTGCAACGTAAGATCTTATTTTACCGAGTTCAAATGTGAGTTGATGAAGTTAAAAAGGTTTTTTTTTAAATTTGAGTAAGCGTCATTTCAATCTGATAAAGGTAATAAAAAATAGTCTTTAGTCTACTGTATTATTTACATAAATTAATTGCTTACTTACAACACTTGGCACCCGCATTGGTGGGCATGTGGACTAAATAATGGTCTCATCTAGCTTGATTTTCAGAGGACAAAGAGGTCAGGGATCTATTCCAGGCTAGTGTATTAAGGGTAGATTTTCTGTAATGGATTCCCCGCGGTCCTTATACCTGCAACATTAATGTATAAAATTTCGGCTAGCCTGGATGGGTGGTAAGACACCGTGACAAATAAAAAAAAGTAAACTGCGTCTCAGATGAAAATGTCAATACATTTTATTATTTAAACTATTGATGGGTAAAATACGCTTTTTTCTTGAATCCGAATTTTATCAAACACTAGAAAAAGTACACTCTTCATTTTATTTCTTCCAACCCAATTTTTAATGAATTTAAAAAAAAATCTCATCAACAATTTAAAATTTCAGCTTTAAGGTGCACATGTTTGTGCACAAAGTCTACTAATTTTAATATTTTAACCCTTTGCGATATCGTGCAATACTCATGGCAGACAAACACACTTTTCATTTTATTAATATAGATAGGACTACTTTACTTGTGAATATAATCCCGCCTCAGTGGCGTAGTTAGCTAACGGGTGAGTTTCGTGTTGAGCTAGACGGCTGAGGACGAGGAGATTGAGGTTCGAATCACGCTCGGGTGAACTGGGGATGGTTTTTATTAAATAGTTTTCCACCCTCCCTCCACGCAAATGCGGGTTCACTTCTTCAATATTCAAACATCCCAATTCCTAGCCCATTAGCGTAATTAGTACTTAGACGTATAGCCCGAATGGGTAGTAAGATGCTGTGCTAAATAATAAATAAATACTTATGATAAATTGTACTTTTGGTTGGTAGAGTCCTTAAAATTTTATTGCCAAAAACAGGTTTATTAATTTCACAAAAATATATTATGAAATATGCACGCTCACACACTTTCACAAAATAACTTAGCATTATAAATATTATGTTTATGCATATTTTTATTAACCAACTAAATTTATAATAAAATGCAATCATGACAATACTAAATTTTATGTTTGAATTTTTAGCTATTTAACATCCGTCACCAAAGCTTTCTCTTTAATATTCCTCCAGAATATTGTGAGGGCCGCATTTGGCCCACGCTGATTTTTGAACTAAAAATAGGTTAAATCTGCTTTTTCCTTTGATCCTGATTTTATATAACATGATAATCATAAGAGGCAATATAGCAGAAGAAAAGAAGATTTAGAAGTGCTTATAAAAACTAAGACATAACATGATAGGCCACATACTCAAGACATGAGAGACTGGATGTTCGCATCTCGGCATTCCAAATAATATTTATTATTGTGGCTTTCTCACACTTTCTTTACACTAATTCTCAAAGAGTGAGGAAAGAGGGGATTTGGGTGTGTCTGTACACCACTGGAACTTTTATTGGCTGAAGGTGACGTAAACTTTTCTAGCAGACAACAACGCCCCCGCCCCCGCCCCCTCCAAAGAAAAATTAGCTTTATACTCCTTCGCTAGTGGGGATATGTTTTCTCTAAATTAATTTCATATTATTCACCCCTTAGATAAGTTTTATTATTACTTTGATGTTGATCGTACTAACAAAAATAATTTTAGGGTGTGGGTAAGTCAACACTTAATAAAATATAACGTATTATAAAACAAATATTTCGGGGGATTAAAATGAAAAATCTTGCATTCTATTTTGATGAACTATTAACATACCTACATATCCTTCTTCTACCAAAGCGTATCTTACATTTGACCGCAAGGTATATCTGGGAATCAATCATTCCGCACAGGAAACTGAAATAAAAATAAAGTTTCACGAAAATGGGTCAAGTATTGGTTCTTATGTAGACCTAGCATGTTGAAATTTTCAACTATGGTAGCGATTGCTACCACAAAGGTTTTGTATTGGCTTCTGAACGTTACATTTTAAAAGTAAAGTGCTTACCTATTTTTACTTTCTCGCTATTTTACAGGTAGAGAAAGTATTGTGATCGTAAAAAAATCGAACTTGAGATTTTGATGAATCTCCCCTGAACCCTAAAAAGTGGTCTTTGCGATGCCATCTGTCTGTGTGTCTTATTAACCCCAAAATTATAAGTAGTTTAATAAAAAGCGAAAAGAGAAAAATTGATTTTCTCAAAATGGGCTATAACAATTTTGATTAAAATTCGTATCTAGGCGTTAATTACGATTATAAATAAACTGGCTATTTTCATTTTCCCATGAAAATGAGTTTTAGGATAATTTACAGAAGCGGAAATTTCCGTATCTCCGCAACTATTTGAGATACTAAATAACTTATTATTGCAAAATTGTAGTATAAAAACTTTTATATCTAATATATTTTTATAAAACCAACAGTTTCTGAGATATTGGCAAATATATTAATACAATTTTGTGAGCTTTAGCTGTGAAAAGATACTACTTAAGTTTTAACAAAATAATTATCTAATGCCATAGAGTAAGAAATGATTAAGTAAGTCTCTCAAAAAGTATATGGTATCTTTCTTTCAACCTTTTAGGAGAAATGTTTGTACAACAATGATCTATATCTATCACTAGAGATTCAATAGTCAATATTTACCTATTTTAGTGGTCAAAATTTATAAATGAGGAATTTAATAGCACTGCAATAACCATAAGATGTGCAATCCCTAATAAAATGTAGAAAATTTTAAACTGGAAGTCAACATTTTAGTACGATGTGTTGACCCTTGGGGGCCCAATATCACTATTTTTATTTTCTCGTTACCTTACAGGTATAGCAAGTATTATAATCATCAAAAAAATTGAACTCGAGATTTTAATGGATGTCGACGTCTCATGACCCCCCGAACCCTAAAAAGTGGTTTTCGCAATGCCGTCTGTTTGTCTATCCATCTGTCTGCCAGTTTGCACCTCAGGCTAGAGCCTAAACTATTTTACCGATTGGGCTAAGACTTGGTATCGAGGGTTTTTATAGGGTTACACCGAGGAATTTTTGGTACTGGATATCCAACCCTAAAATTAAGGAAAGAGAAAAAATCAATTTTATCAAAATCAGCTTTAACGATTTTGATTAAATTTCATTTCTAAACTTTGATCAATATTACAAACAAAATGGCTACCCTCAACTTTTCATCAAAATGACTTTAAGGTTTCCGGTCTGATGCGTAAATTCTAATTTTTAATTTTATCTCCTTAAGTAAGTCTTAGAGATATGGAATTATTTATCATTGCATGCATATGAATCTATTTATAATAAAATATTTTACTTGAAATATATCTTATAAAACAAAAGTTTTCAAGCTATACAAAAATATATTTTTCTTTTAACTTTGCCAACACTTTAAGGTAAAGTATTACGACCGTCAAAAAAATCTAGCCCGAGATGTTGATGGATGTTGACGTTTCATGACCCCCCGAACTCAAAAAAGTGGTTTTTGCAACGCCATATGTCTGTCTAACCCTAAAATAAATAGCAATTTACTAGAGGATGAAAAGAGAAAAAATCCATTTTCTCAAAATCGGCTATAACGATTCTAGCTCTCTCATTTTAAACTCAATAGTCAATAATTACCTATTTTATTGGTCAAAATCTATAAAAGACAAATTTAATAGCAATGCGATTACCATAATATGTGCATCCCCGAGTAAAATGGCGATAATTTTAACCGGAATTCAAGATTTTAATACTAAATGTTGACCCTCGGGGACCCAATATCGACATTTCTTATTAATCCAAATATACAAAATGAAGACGTTAATTCTTTAAAAATAAAATTATGAAATTTAAAACCAAAAGTCAAAAAAGTTTCATGTATGTCTAGCGCAATTTGTTCTCGGGTTTACTAGTGTATATTATATTACGTATCTTGAGTAAATGTCTCCATTTCTAAACAATAGAGCGAGAAAGTTCGTGCGGAGTTCCGTACCATTTATTATTTCTCTACTATTATCAGACTATAACATTCATTTGTTTCTTAGCACTACGTGTCATGCTATACGTTAGGACAATCTCTCTCCAACCTACACTATTATAAGGACTTAGGGTGATATAATGTATAGATTTTTAGGAATTTCATGAGCACTAACCTCGTAAAAACAATGGGTGTCCTCATTCATAATCACAATTTGAATTCTTTTCCCTCCAGTCTTCGTTTATCCTAGCCTATCTCTTTTCTTTATTAGCAATTTTGACTTAATACCGCGTCTTACTACCTGTTCAGGCTACACACATATGCTCTAATTACGCTAGTGATATAAGCAGGAGGAAGGTTACATTTATATAATATGTACCCACATCTGCGTGGAAGGAGAGTGTGAAAACCATTTAGGAAAAACCACCATCAGTAGACCCGACTGGTATTTGAGCCCCGATCTCCTTGACATCGGCAGTTTATTCTAACATGAGAGTGATGCCTTAGACCATGCGATCACCGAAATATGTATTTTTCATTGGTTCGCTTAATATAATACTTTTTAACGACTTAATCTTTAAAGTATTGATGAAATGGGTAGATTATCTGAAATGGGTTGTAATTATTACGGAAAGAGAATAGTAAAAATCATATTGATGAATTATTATTGATAAACCACATCCAATGCAACCGTCTGAGATTCAAACCCCTACTTTCCCGCCAACGAAAATCCAGTATAATGCGAGTTTCGTGCTTTTGACGGCGTTGCCACCCATGTCTCCCCACCCCTCTCCCATTTACCCCAACCACATTGACCCACAACCTGTCGAATAAAAGCTAATTATGTCAGTGGAACACGCTGGCGTTGAGCTAGCAACACCTGCCGGTTTCGTTACTTTAGCAACTAGTAACTTTTGAAAGTTGTAATATAGTTGTCTACAACTAGCTAACATGTTTATTAATAGATAACCAGACTAACGATATTGTTCCTTTTTGTTTTCAGGTGAGTACTTTCAAACACACTTACGGATAATAAGTGACAACACTTGGCGATCTGCGCGGGACAAATTGATTACAGCGTTCCTGGTGGCATGGCCTGAACACTCGCCTTGTGAAAGAAAGACACGTCACTTAAAATTAATTTAGCTAGTCAATTATAAATTACGATAAGATAAACTACTAACCATGTTTGTAAAAGTATGTAGTGTATTTGAATGCAAGAATAATGAGAGACGAGAAAGCTCTCGATCTTTAATTCACTTTACTCGAAAGAATAAATAACTTTAAATATAGTAGTCTAGTCTGAGGATATTAATTTTTTTTAACTAAGCCATAGCGCTAATTTTTCCTAACAAATTTTAATAATGTAAGTGTGTAGAATTTTTAATTTATTAATATTACGTTGTATTTACAACGACAAAAAAAAATATGATATTTTAAAATTGTTTTGACAATTTAAGGTATAAATAATATACATTTAAAATTTTAGGACTACAATGCATAATCTAGTAAACTTTCTTGTTCTATAAAGTGAACTTTATTATTTAATACATTTTAATCAGAACACCCTAGTCTACATGTTAACTGTAAATTATCTACACCCTTTATTTTTAGCATGCTTCCTGTAAATATTATACACCCTTATTATGCTACCTCAAAATAGTCTATACGCTTAGCTGGCCACGGATATAGATTATTGTATACACCCATAGAATGCTACCTGTAGATAATATGCCACCTTAGCCTGCTACAATCTACAGCCTGCTCTATAGATACTATGCATACCTTGTAGTTTAATTATGAACTATGTATCCATATCGATTTGTATGCCTGCACATGTGACAAATTAACACGTATTAAGTATCTTTTGACTCTATATAATATGAACTTTGAAAGAGCAAGAAACAAATAATGAAGAAAATGTAAATTATTGATTGATTGATTTATTTATTTTCGTAGATTTGATATAGTAAATAGCTTGTGTATATATATATTCATTATCTCTAGGGTAACAAAATTGCAACTATGCCTCTCAAAAGTATTTAAACATCACTTTTCGTATTTACTGTTTACTGTATACGAGGAAACCCGTATAATAGGGTACTTATCAATAATAAAAATAATGTCAATACAAAGGGCTTCATATCTCGTTCTTTCTGAGCTAGTCGTTTCTAGATTAGTTGTGTGGTTTGTATTTGTCAAGACTTGTAAGCCCCTCTACTTGTCAAACATCATGTTTTGTCTTTGTATTTCATGTTGTGGGATTTAAAGTTTCCTGGGCTTACAAAGTGCGGTCGTTTCCCGTGACGTCAACTTGGAACTGGGCCCCGCGCTCACCGCAGCGACGAGACCTCGTACCCGCCTCCCCCTTTACCTCCCTTCACCATCCCTACCCTCCTTACAGGACGAACAACCACCCCTTACACCCTGCCAACACCCATCATCCCTACCACTCTTACAACGCCCTATTTTCCATTCTGCATTCACCATACCCCCTTTTCCATCCTGAAATCCTTCTTCCTATTCCACTCTTCCAATACCTTCACTTCTTTGCCCCTTCCATCCTTCCAACACAGTCCTCCCACCACTACCAGTCCCCACCACCCCCGAACTATCTCGAAGAACGCTATTACTTTTGAAGACTAACTAATCTCCTGGCCTCTGAAACCACCATTACATGACAATGTTGGCTTCACTTGGAAATATTGATACATTACGCTAAGCCAACGAATATTTGGCGAATCTTGACCTTTTTTTTTTGGAGAAGGTATTATAATCGAAACCATTTTTGTCCTCAAGATTATGTTGAATATAAATGACTTTTTGTCCCCGCGAATTCAAAAAAGCAGGTTTTACAATTTTTTCTTTTATTTGGGCTTAATTTTAAACATTTGATGAATTTAGTTCAAACTTAATATTTAAATTTTTTATTGCAATGTCTCGGGACCATTTTTAAAATTTGGGTCTAGCCCTCAAATTTTTTTTTTTTAATTTGACGAAAGATGCTTTAACGTATATAACGTGATTGTTTTAAAGGGGGTGAGTTAAATTTAGGAGTACTATGTGTTGTGTTTACATTAAAAAATCTTTAAAATTAATTTGTAAGTATTTTAGTCTACAAACTTTACTTAAATACGAAATTGGTATCAAGGGACTGTTTTGCACAGTAAGTAAAATTTATGATTGTTTTTATAAAAATTTAGGGGGAAAGTGTATGGAACGTGAGAAAAGGGCAGTGTTTTTGAAGTTTTACAAAATAAGTAAAAATATTTCTTCTCCAGGAACATAAAGTTTAATTTTCCTCACATGGTGATATTAACATTTCTTGAACATCTGTCAATAATTGTGTCCTAGAATTTAATAGCAACTTTTTCTCTTCATTTAAAAAAAGTTTATAATAAAATGCTGCTATAATCATGACCGATATTCAACAACTGCTAATTTCAGCTTATGAAGAAAATTAAACTTTATATTTCTACTAAAGCAATGTTTGATTTATTTTGTCACAAAAAAGCTAAAAAACTGCACAAATCCCGACCTTTTCTTGCATCTTCTAAACTGCTACCCTAAGCTAAGGGGAATTTACTGATGTTCAATTTTGTTAAATTGGCTATCGACAAAGAAAATTTATATTCGAAGATAGTTTCACAATATTAAAAATTAATGTTTGTTTTTCTTAAGAAAGCTTAATTAATGATGGTGTATTGATGACGTTTTTTTTAACAATCTTCCACAAGCTATATGAGAAAGTATGAACGATTATTTAGTACCATTTATTTATTTATTTGTGTAACTTTGATCAAAAGTAGATTAGCAAGTTAGAGATAAACATTGCCTAGACCGATGATTAATAATTATAGTTTGATACTCTTCACACATTCTTCAAAATGAATAATAAAACTTCATCAAGATAAACATTTTAAAAGTATTTTTTATATAATTATCTCATTACTATATTAGAACACTTATTCAATGCCACCACAATGGTAGGTACGTGGACAAAAGCGTCATTATTGTATTATTTTGTTTTGTCTACTAGTGTTGAGGAAATCAATGCTTGAAGTAGTTATTCCTATGTGGCTTATTTCTCTCTCCTCACGCAAAAGAGGGTAGACAGACTTATTATAAATTACTATACTTTCCTAATTTCTACCACATTTGTTGGCCGACAATATCAAGGTCCTTTTTTAACTTGACCATTTGTAATTTTGTCTATCTGTCTTTTCAGATGTTTGTTCCCCGATGAATACCAAATACGTGGATCATTTTAAACCAAATTTGACAGGTACATTACCCAAGAATGAGAATGGAAGATTATTTAGTGTGAATTTCTCGGTGGTCTGACCTTAGTCCACCAAATTTATTTCATTGGAGACAATTGAAAAACCATGCTTACAAAACTATCCCACGTACTTAGCGAAATTTCACGATGTTTGCACAACCATCGACTATGGCTTGTTGCGGGGTATACAATATGGCATATTGCGATAAACTTCCGCCTCTCTCTAAATGCACGGGTCTCATTTTGAACAGCCCTTGTAAAAATGGATAATTTAAGGATAATAGTAATAATCACTTTCTCTTTACTTGGGGCCTTTCATTATCTTGCAAGGAATTAATCCTAAGCCCATTTGACGGTGTCACCTATTTCTTAAACTAAGCGTTTGGACAGCTCTGGTTTTACTTATATTTCTTATTTGCTTTGTTAAAAGGATTCCAACTGGTAAGATGAATTGCATGAATTTGTGTACACCCTGTATAAACCTAAAGTTTTAACTATCGAGAATGTTGAACAGTGCTATTCTGTTTGAACAATATAATTAGGAATACACGCTACGATTAGCTATTGAAGGTTGCAAGGTTCGTAGCATCTGGTTGCCTGATAGGATATTCTATCGAGGTGCATTAGCATTTTGAATATACCCTTTTTTTTTAAAAAAAAAGTCATTCCAACAATGTTGAAGAGACCCAAGTGGTAGGAAGGGACGAACTGCAAACAGTCATCGATATGTCGTTATCGATTAGAATTCGTCGCAGCAGTTTCGATCGTTAAAGGGGAAATTTTTTTCAGAGTCGTTACGTAGAGGGTTGGGGTAGTGCTTCTATATACTTCCCACTTTTTATCTTCAATTTTTTTTCCTTCCTACTTTTATTTTGTAATGAAATTCGTTTTACAACCCTTTCGGGCTATCCGCTTCTTACATTAATCTATATATACAGGATGAGGACGGTTAATTTTTAGAGAAATCCAATAGCATTCGAATGGAGAGAGCATAGCTAAGAGAGAGAGAGAGAGAGAGAGAGAGAGAGAGAGAGAGAGAGAACGTGAAAATCACGATACAGGAAATCGCCCTCACTTCAACACGCTAGGATTAGGAATTGAATCTCAACCGGTCGCCTCAGAATTAGAAACACCAGTCGAGCTTGCTGAAGCTTAGCTTTGTTTTGTGCGCACTACGTCTTACTACCCGTTTGTGCTATTCACATAGTTACACTGATGAGGTAAAGATGAGGAATTTTGAGTTTAATAATTGGGAAACTGGTTAAGAGAAAAATAAATATTCGCAGTACATTGAATGGGATTCAAACCACAATATCCCCGTCATCGGAAATTCTGTCTTTTGTTAGTGAAACGCATTTTATCCTTCAATTTAGAGTTTAAAATTGATTCCAAGTAAATAGATACATATGTTAGAATCACATGGATTCACTTCTGTTTTTTATTCATTTCTGATTTTCATATACCTAAAAGTATCCTTTATTAAAATGACTAATTATTTTTTTTTTAAATCCTTTATAAATGGGCTAGTATTTAATTGTCCACCCAAAACAGATCTACGCGTTGTATTCTATTCACTACAGGTTTTAGTTAAAGGTCCTGGTTTGATTTTCACCAAGTCTTAAAATTATTATATTTTGTTAGATCAGGGCTATTCTTTTTACAAATTTTTAGTTAAGTTTACCACCATGACTGTGATTTTGATTAGTTAATGGATAAATACTATTATAATAATTAACTTAAAGTGCACCTTCATTATAATGTGTAAAGAATGGAAAATCTCCATTTGAAAGCCCCCTAATACAATCAACCGGGATTTGAACCCCAACTCCTCTTCAGTTACTAGATGCGCCCCCCATTTAGTTCACGTGCCCAACAATGCAGATATTAGTATGTTAAAGTGGTAATTCCTTGGAATTAAAATATACCTAAATATTAAAATTCTTAGTAGATCCTACATGGACTGTATCAAGAATTATTTTGTCAGTTTGGATTTGAATACTTTGCAAATAAATGTTAGCTTGATACCTTCCATAATGATGATTATTTCACTAAACATTTTTATATTGTTTCAAGAAATGAATTTGCCCACCTAACCGGGAAATCAACCAAAGGGTTTCATTTTATATCAAACAAATAACTATTGAGCCATAAGCAACATAATATAAATCTCGCTGTCTTTGATGTGCGTCTCATTACACGTTTGGCCTATTCACAAATTTACACTGTTTGCATAGGGATATGGAAGGTGGAATTGATTAGAAACATAACAGAATCTCCGCGGAAGGATATTTGGGAACTATTAAGGAAACCAACCCCGTGCGCCCGGCTGTGATTTGAACCCCTACCTCACACACACTGGTGAGCATGACAGAACGAGAACCACTCCTTTGTCCGCTTGACCACGGTTCCTTTATTAAATTATATTTGACCATCTTTATAGCATCTCTATTGCCTAGGCAGGCTCATTTTATACCGAAATACTTTCCATCGAATTATTTTGGTTTTAATTTAGAAACTGATGTTTATTTACTTTCACTTACGTGAATGTGATGATAATATTTTTAACTTTATAAAATATTTTAATAAATAATTAGACTAATTTGATTGCCTATCAAAGTGAGAATTTCGATTTTCTTTTAATTTAATAAAAAATAATTCATTTAGTTTACTCTCACTTTTTGCACTCTTACGTAATAGCTGACAGTAAGTTTTTTTTTACAAGCAAAGCCAAACTTCCATACATTTATCAATTTGGTTTTGTTAGATTGGTTAGTTTTTAAATAAACCTGGCATATACAGGCCTAAACACTAGTTTACAAATAAATATCTTAGTAAGATTGTCAAAAAGGCTTTAACTATAGTCGTTTTAGACCTTATGAGCAGTTAAGATTACACAGGATGATCATTGTGTTCCTATTTCACCTGCCACGCACCTTAGGAACAACTTGTTCATTTATTTCACCTTCCACATCTCTAGGACAGGTAGGTCAATTTATTTCACCTCCCACATCTCTAGGACAGATAGGTCAATTTATTTCACCTCCCACATCTCTAGGACAGGTAGGTCAATTTATTTCACCTCCCACATTTTTAGGACAGGTAGGTCAGTTTATTTTCACCTCCCAAATTTCTAGGACAGGCAGGTCAATTTATTTCACCTCCCACAAATCTAAGACAGGTAGGTCAGTTTATTTCACCTCCCACATTTCTAGGACAGGCAGGTCAATTTATTTCACCTTCCACATTTCTAGGACAGGCAGGTCAATTTATTTCACCTGCCTTATCCCAGAAATAACAGGACACATTATTTTACTTGAATAAACGAGAAGCTGAATTGTATCTCCTCGGATGACTCTCTCTTCCGACATATATCAACTAAGCAGTAAACACCCTTAAGAAAAATACTAAATTATATTTTCAAACGACGGACGGAAGTTTTAATTACCATGCTTATTTTGAACAAGTAAAGAGTAAGTGTCAAAGATGTAATTTAATTGGTCATAAGACTACTAGGCGATAGCAGAAGTGATAAACTATGATTTATTACTATTATTACAGCACATGACTACTAACAGAAAGCATGGGGTAAAATTAGTCAAATCATGGGAAATGAAACAATTTATAGATGGTTTTTATTTTCTTCTGTTTGAAAAAGTAAAAATCATATTTTAAGATGTATTTTTAACATTTTAACGGAAATTATACGATTTATGTATTTATAATACTTTATTAAAATATTATATTTATTTATGCATTCTATGGAACCTGTAATATTTTCAATATACCAAATATAATAATTTATGGTAGTTTTACAATAAAGGGTATTTTAGCTGTCAAGATTTTTACCATCAAATCCAGATTTTTTTCTAAGCAAAGTCAAAACTGATATTATTTCGAAGCCAAGTCTAAGTTTCGAAACTTTGTACACCCCCAATATTTACCATAGAAAAAACTAAAATTGTACAGTCATGAGGACTTTCAAACTTATTTCACCTGCTTTATCGTTGGGAATGACAGGTATTATTTGCTCACTGCTTCTTAGAGTGCCACACACAAAGACAATTCCTAATCTGAACGTTATATTTGTCGACCTCTTCTAGAATATATTCTAGAAAGTGTCGTATTCGAAGCGTGGGAAGGAATTAAAACGACTTTGTTGATATTTAAACGTATACTAGAGAAAAGGGGAATATGAAGGGACAGCACTTTCATAGGGAGATGGGTATGAGAAAGTGGTATTAAAATACTCGAAACAGACACAACAATTCTGTAAATACATTTCGGGCACGTTCCATTTATCTCCCTTCCAACCCGTGAGCATATTTCGCATGCTTGTAAAGATGATTTGTGGCTTCGACGTGGGAAGCATTTTAATACAAAGTTTATGATATAATACCCATTTTGGCTCTTTTACTCTGTCTGTAGCCTTACGCGATGTCTTAACAATGCTGTTTTAGATCGAACCGGTAATATTCTAGTTTTTAGGCCTTCATACACACACACACACACACACACACACACACACACACACACTCTCTCTTCGCAACAGAATATGATTTATTTTATTGTGGAATCATTACGTACCAGGTGTATGAAGCGTTTAATCAATCATTAGAGGTTGAAACACACGCGAAGCTCGCCACAGTGTCATTGTCACTGAGTGTTACTAGGTGTTACACTTTGTTAGCCAAAAAAGTCTAGAGGAAAAGCTTTTTGGTTTGTTCGCGGCTTCATCTAATATTATCAAAAAGGATTACTTAGAGCCGTGTATTAAAGCGCGTTGATGATAAAAAAAATCAAGGATCGACACATACTGGTTAGTCAAATAATAAAACCGCAACCCGCTTCAGTGGCCAAGCAGTCTACGGCGTAACTCTAGTGCTAGACTGGTATGCTGATGACGGGAAGATCAGGGTTCGAATCCCGGTCTGGTCTACTGAGGTTTCTCTTAAATTGCTTACTACTCTCTTTACACGCTAATATATGTATATTAGAGGAAGTTAAACTGCATTTGCGTGGAGGGAGAGTGGAAAACCATTCAGGAATAACAACCCCCAATTCATCCAACCGAGATTCGGACCTCAATCTCCCCGTCCTAGGCAGTCTAGCTCAACACGAAACTAGCACGTTAGCCAACTACGCCACAGAGGTGGGTTCTTCTAAAATGATTTATTTCTCATCCCTACCCCATTAGATTAATTATAATATAAGCGCATAGCCTGAACAAATAGTAAAACGGACCAGTTTCATAGTCAGATTGAGCAAGCCTCCAGTGTGGCGTTATACTAAATGTAGTACACCACCTACCTAGACCAGAATGGAATTGGCCAATTTTATTTGTGAAACTGGCCCATTCTATTCTGGTTTAAGTAAGTGTCGTCCTGCATTTAGTGTAGCTCCACACTGGAGGCGTGCTCTATCTGGCTATGAAACTGACCCTTGTGTCTTATGCGAAAACATGTTGTTTATGTGAAGTGCCAGCCCTCCCTACAGTTAATTAAGTGCGCCCCTCTGGTTAAAACCACAGTTGTCAGGGATCTTGCTGTTTAGTGTTAGTAATATTTTTCAAGATGAAATTGGTTGTTTAAAAGTGAAATGTAATGATTTAATCTAGACCCACCCCGTGACCATAGTTTTACCTTAAAGGCAAACCATCATGGATATTATGCAATAGGTAAGTTTGGGGATGAAATAGGGCCTAATTAAATAAAAATAAAGATACAACAGAAAGTTTTGCCAAGCAAGTGAATTGTTTTTCTTTGAAGTAATAAAGTATATGCTCATAAAGCAGGAAATTAAAAGCATAAAAGGTCGACAACAGCACAAAAACATTTTGTTTACGAACAAAATACTTTTGTTTCATAATTTCTTGAGAAAACCAATCTAGATACACCCTTTGAGGTTGTCACCGAGTATTATTGGGAGTCACTTCATGTAAAATTCAGTAGCCAAATGTCCCCAGTGATAAGTGACTATACTGAGTGTAACTATTGGTACTTAGTTTAATTTAACGATATATTCTTAAATTCAATTGATGTGGGTAATTGTCAGAGATATCACACTACCCTTAGATTATTAAAGTCTTATAAAACTTATTGTTCCGACATGTTTAGAACCTTTAAAGAACTTCAAGAAGGGCTCGAACCTCCATAGGTGGACACGCGGACTAAATACTAGGCTCATCTTATTATATTCACGTGTCCAAGTGTCAATTTAAACTTCTTTTTAGCACCACGTATTAATTTCCGTTCGGGTTGTACTTTACGTCTATATACTAATTACACTAATCTGTCAGGGATTAGTAAGGTCTAATTTAAAGGAAGTGCACCCACATTTGCGTGGAGGGAGAGTGAAAAACCATTTAGGAGGAATCATCCTTAGTGTACCTGACTGGGATAGAACCCCGATCTCCCCGTCTTCGGCAGTCTAGTCAATGGTGAGAGTTGCACCATAGACCATGTGGCCACAAAAGCGGGCTTAAACTACAGTACATTTAATGTTATCGAAAAAAAATTGATTCCTACCATCATATCATTAAAGTGTACCAGTAACAAGAAGGTCAGGAACCGGATCCTGGCCATGGGCACTGAGGTTAGTTCACCCTGAATAGTTAACCACACTACCCTCCCCGCGAAACGCGGAAACATTTAATCTATATCTGTACCTTCTTCAGCCTTGCTCTACTGTGGTAATTAAATTAGGATTGTCCGAATGGGTTGTAAGACGTGTAATAGAGAAAGAAGGTATTCATTTTAATTGTATAGCCATCTTCTTTTAGAGGACTTTACCACAAGCCAACGCAAGGGGAACCCCCGTCTTACAGCCCATTCCCCATACTAATAATAAATAAATATTTATAGTTCTGTATTGATTATCATACTTTTAAAGTCAATGCGCTATCGTATTCAGGAGGTGGGCCTATATCGAACATTGAAAGATCGGTTCCTCGACGCTCTGTTGGCTGCCGTCTTACGGCCAATTATGGACGGCAAAGTTTTCACATCACCCGCACCATGGTAATGCGACGTTGCCTCAACTTAGCGTCACGCCATCAATGAGTGCATCACTTTTAGCAATAGCTAGTTGAACAAGAGGCCTTGAGCGAAAATATCTAATGCACGAGGGCTCCTCAGAGGTTTGGTTTCAATCGAACAGTTTGTGTTGGGAAATTACTTTAATTTATTAGTTATTGAAACCAGCGCTTGTGTCCCTCATCGATAGTATTTAACTTGTTCTTGCGTTAAAAAATGGGACGTAATTTCCGATAAAAATGTATGGAACATTTTAAATAATTGGTTTCTACACGTGACTTGAGAGATTTGAGTTTAAATACACTTTGGAATCGTGCTAAGTATTTAGTTATACATTAGAAAGGGAAGATTTTCTTACTATATAGCTAGGTTATGGTTGAACTTTGTCATCCCCAGCTTGTTTATCTCTGTCGATATAATAATGTAGCATACCTTTGTATGTGTTACTAAACAACAGGCTAATTCTCACTTTATATTCTTTATTATTATAATTAACTACTTAACTACCTATCTTTACTAAAATAACATTTTTTCAAAAGTTTAGTTAGATTGTTTAGTCCAGCTTTCAAACTAAATTAACTTAGGGAATTAACGCCTATTAAAACCCTTTAAACATTGTCTTTGAATTTTCTTAAATAAAAGTTTATGATTAGAAATCATCCAAGCCAATACCAAACTATTTGTTATCCAAAAAGTTCCTGCTAAAACTAAAATGAGCTTTTTTTTTAAGACCGAGGCTGGGAACATTTAAGTGGGTGAAATTACAAATAAAAATAATTAAATATAAATGCTTAAGTGCTCACTAGACGTGAGTTAACTTTTATAGACCCTCACAGGTCAGCACGCGAACAAAGGCATCAGTCTAGTAGATCCTAGCTTTCCGGTAACGAGAAAGTCAGGTTTCGAATCAAGGCAGAGTGTCATGAATTGACATTTCCTTAGTGACCTATCCCTCTCACTCCACGCAAATGTGGTTACACTCCCTTTAATTTTTATATTCCCCATACACGAGTATACGTCATCAATGTAAGTAAAGGTTTTAAAACGTGGAATACTGAAACTGCTGTAATCATTGGACTAAATAAAGGTGATGTGGGTTAGCTCGTTTTGCCTGTGTACTTCTGTGTTCTTGAAAACTCCCCTCCAAAGCTACCTCTAGTTTGTTGATGAAAACAGATATCCCATCTTTGTCTTACAGTCATGACAATAAGACTCTAAGTCCTATCTAGGTGAGCCACTCACAATAGAGTTTTTTTTTATAGAGCGTCTGTCCTTGTCCTATCAGGAGTTGGCCCATTACACCCCGGGCTACCTTACATTTACTCCTCTGACGGGAGGAATATCAGGTTTTATAATCACGCTGCCTACTCCAGGCAGTGTTCTATTGGTTCGTGATATTCTTTAAAACTGAAAGAATCTCTGGAAGTCTACTATAAACTCATAGTTACCTGGTTCGTGGTTAGAGACAGGTGTATTAAATAATTGAACATGTGTACACGAGTTTGTTCACGTACTTTGTCATGTACAAGGGTTGGGTTTTTTCTGTCAATTTTTCTTAGAAAAAACCTTTTAGAACATACAAGCCTATTTTTTTTGCCACCAACACTTATATTTTTCTATATGTGCTATTTTATCGATTTATATACAGGCCTATCTATATATCAAAAGTAACAGCTGCAGATCGATCACAGGACCCGTCGTATAAATATATGAAAGCGAATCTAATAACTTTTTTAACTGCTAGATACGGCTCATATTATTAAAGTGTAATTGAAAACGTATATTTGTATTAAGCAATAACATTTAATAACAAAACACTTATTTAAATAAGATATTTTTACACACACCGCTTGTGCTATAACTATCTAGTGGTGCTAATGGGGTGGAATGAGGGAGGTAGAGCTTAGAATTTAGTTTTGTGGGAAGAAAGAGAGAGAAAGAGAGAAGAGAGAGAGAGAGTGGAAGGATCCTTAGGAAATAACCCACTAAGTACACTCGGAGGGGATTCTAACCATGAACTCTCTGTCATAGAAAAAACAGTATAGATTAACTTTAAGTTTAGAACGTATACCTACCGATATGGGTGATTAATTAAAAAAAATATTATATGATAAGCCTGTCTAGAACGTTCATGCTAAATGTTAATATGATAAAACACAGACCAAAATGAGATGAGGCGAGGCCTTGTATGAGATCAGACTCTACAGACCATTGAAACTGTTTATACCTCACACATTGTTTCACGAAAATCGCGCATTTCCACTGCCTATTTGTTTTATCAATTTTCTCCTTTCATATTTTGCTGATTAACCTTTCTCTCTTCCCTTACTCATAGAAATCTTGTTCTCGCTTTTGCAAAGTTAATGTTTATAAAACAATACAAGCCTCCGCCTGAGTTTAGTGATAAGCCAAAGTAATAATAAACCAAATTAACGCTCTGAGGAAAGGGTTAGGTATCGTAAAAAATTAACGAAAAATAAATTGTTTAGCAATAAAATAAAAGTTTAGAATAATTGGTTTGTGTTATCTTATTTATAGCTATCAAATTATATTGACAACTGGCTTTTAAAACTGTCCGTGATCACCATAACTAGCTTTTAGTTCTGTCAGTAGTCATAATAATAGCTAGTTTTTAAGCTCGTCCAATACATGTTATTTGTAACAATATTACTCAACGTAACGAATTCTAACCTCCACTTTGTAGTTGCGTGGAAAGTCTTGAAGCAGTAAAAATGGAAGTTACGAATACGTTCGTCGAAACTATAATCGATTATTGTAAACATGTTAATTAGATTTGAAACATTATAAAAATATACCAATTCAATAACATTCATTCATGATGCTTCATCAACCCGAAGCGATAAATAAACACAAAGTTATTAATATTTGTTTATTCAAATTTGCTTCCCATCCAAAATGGAATAAAATCGTAGGCGCCGACAAATATTCTAATTGGTAATGGGAGATTATAAATAATATGTCAGGAGTGGCTATGACATAACCTTCTCATAAAAAAAATAGTCCATTACAATTTTTTTCTCCATTATACTGTATTTTACTGAACAAAGGAAATATCTGCAAAACCGGACATGTTGAAATCTCATGAATATAATGACACTTTGCGTTTTCCAGCCGTTTTTCCTTTACATTCATAGATAATGCTGTCTGTTCTGTCATTGCTGATACGAGCTACGTTTGCATAATTTATTTCATTCACGGTATTTTTTTTATAAAGGCGATTGTTTGTTAGTATCAAACATGAAATAACCTTTAAATTGGCATAAAAATGGTATACTGAAATTGTAGTAATGAAACCATTCTCATTATGTTTATTTGTTAGTAAAATGATTAATAATTATAATATATTCAATTTCACAATGCACTGTTACAAAAGCATAGGGTATCAGCCTTGTGAAATATTAGATTAGCTGGTTTCCTTTTGAATGTTGGGTAATAATAGTTTTTTAATCGTTTTCATCACCGCGTCCTACTAAGCCTACTTGTTTAGGTTATACGCACATATGATAACTACTCTAAAGGGGTAGGGATGAACAAGAAAATATATTAGAGGTAATCTACCTGTATTTGCGTGGGAGGAAAATGGGAAACAATTTTTAGGAAAAATCATCCTCAGTAGACCAGACATGGATTTGAACTTTGATCTCCCCTCCATAAGCAGGCAAGTCTAAAATGAGGGTGATGTCTTAAACCATTTGGCCACTGAAACAGGTATTTTAGTTTAGCTCCTACTTTTAATATGTTAACTATTTTATTTTTTATTTTCATATTTACTTTTTTTCAGTTAATACGTATAAGATATATTCTTTTAACGTTTTTAATCTAATGAGTATAGATTGAGAGGGTAGCATAAAAGAAATGCATCCGCATGAACTTAGAAAAGGAATTAAAAAAAACACAGTGATAAACCACATATTAATTTCCCTCCCTATTAACCCAATGCACCAAAATGAGATTTAAACCCTTACCTCCTGGTCTACGGTAAAATTAAAGTAGAAAGGCTCTGTTAGGTTTTATTAGGTTAATTAAAGACTAAATGTGTCTTATTTTATAAAATTACAGTTTTTTATTTTTGCTAAATGCTAGTTAATCTAAGTAAAGTTCGAGTAAATTGGTTTAAGTTCGATACATTTAAATCAAGATTGTTAAGGCTAAGCTAAGTAGAAATTAGATTAGATTTTGTTTGTAAAATCTCAGTCAGATCAAGTTTATTTGGGTAGTTTGATTCAGATTGTGCGTTAAATGCGTACATACATACACACACATACACATGCATACATGCATACATACATACATACATACATACATACATACATACATATATACATATATACATGCATATATACATGCATATATACATACATATATACATACATATATACATACATGCATACATACATACATACATATATACATACATATATACATACATACATACATATACACATATATACATATATACATACATACATATATACATATATACATACATATATACATACATACATATACACATATATATACATATATACATACATACATATATACATACATATATACATATATATATACATATATACATACATATATACATACATATATATGCATATATACATACATACATATATAATTGCACATATACATACATATATACATATATGCATATATTCATGCATGTATACATACATACATATATAATTGCATATATACATACATACATACATATATACATATATACATGCATACATGCATTCATACATAATCACACTGTTCTCTTACGGTGTATGCAAGAAATGTACATAAAGCTCAAGAAACAACTCCTTACGTATTCCATCCTCACTAACTTTCTCCACACTTCCCTTCCTTGCATACTCCCTTCGCGTCAACAACATCCATACACCGAATCATACATGCTATTTTATCCTTAAAATTCTTAATGTTTATCCTTTTCACACATTCGTCTGCTACATTTAGCTACGTCTTACATGGCCTACACCTTTCTTTTGATCCACACACTTTACCTTCATAAATTTGTTTCATCACTCGATCCATACTCAACCTCTCAATATGCCCAAACCACCGTAAGGCACTTCTTTCACATTGACCTATTGGATTCCCTTTAAAACCGTACGCCTTCAACACCCATTAATTACTGAATCTGTCCACACGAGCTTTTCCACTTACATTTACTGTAGATATCTAATTCCTACCTCATTCACCTTGCTCTTGTGTTTCTCCTGACAAACCCACGCTTCACATTCATAAAACAATGTTGACGTTAGCACACTTTTATATACTGCCATCTTTGCCTATTTTCTTAAAATTACTTCCCTCGTTCCTTAGCTCGTCAGTGTAATTAAATGCGGATAGCCCTGATTATAACACGCGTTAAGAAAAGTAATCACTGCAAAAATGAATAGTCTTTTTATTTTATTAGAGTTGTTTTATATATTTTGACACTGTCTATCAAACATGACATTTGCAGATCCTATAACTTGGCGTATAACCATATGAAAGTATATTTAGTAGCTTTTCTTGCTGTCAGATATGGCTATTGTCTATGGAAACTTAAATCGCTCGGATGAAAGGCATATTTAGACTAAGAAGGTAGGGGTGATTGATGTAGAATTTAAAGTAAACGTGACCGCAGTTGCATTTAGCCAGTGCAACAAATCACTCAGAAAAACCCTTTTAACTATACCCTGATTTTGTTTGGAAGAACAGTAGAGAAGATTCAAAAATATTTTATCTAGGTCAACATTGCTAACATTTTTCTATATTATGTATGCTATTTTATAGTTAAGTGTTGATAATATCGATCAAAAGTGACAGCTGCAGTTAACATGACTTATGTATGAATATATTAAAATTGTTTTAGTAACTTTAGTAAACTAGCTTCTACCGTTCTTCCTACCAAAATCATACTATACAACCAGACGTAGATTCTAATCCCAAACCTCCCCTTCAACGGCAAAACAAATTAGACCAAGAGTGACCTCAATATTCTAGCTAACATATTATTGTATTGACCGTGTAGATTTTGTTGATGTAAAACTCGACACGACTCATACACTAGCGTAATGGTCCGGATATGTTTGTGTAAATGTATTTAATGAACAAAAAAAAAAAAA
>CABFWO010000106.1:309621-348744 GCA_902155825.1 Timema genevievae
ATATATAAAGACACAAACTTCTTCCTGAACGCAGTTTTTCCAAATTTTGACATTTAATTGCAAATCTGTACGTTAGGACGAAAATATTGACACTTCAATGGATCAAACAGTTCTGAAATGTAGTAGGAGCTGTGGGCAAAAGCTTCTGACTATAGATTAATAATATAGATGATGGAACTGCCTCCCAGAATACCCCTCTCTTACTTGTGTCCTATGCTGAGCATACTGCGGGATGATGAAGAAAGGTATACTATGGAAAATAGAACAAGGAGAACAATTCATCGGTTGGGAACCAGACACCGTGGAACAATGTTTCATATAATGTACACTACTTTATATATATATATATATATATATATATATAAGACACAAACTTCTTCCTGAACGCAGTTTTCAACATTTTGACATTTAATTGCAAATCTTTCTTATATATATATATAAGAAAGTCTTGTGATATATTAAAGGTCAGTAACATTTCCCTGATTATGATTCCTAAAATTATGACCATCATTTACAAATCTGCATGGCTAGACGAAAAACTTAATACTTCAATGATAACAATAGGTTCAGTATTATAGGAGTTTTGTTGAAAAGCCTATTTTTGTTACTAAATGACCCAACTACGCTTAAAATTTATATTTTCCTTGAGAATTTAAAGATATTGTTTTGTTTGATAAATTAATTTACAGTCAATTTAAAGATATTGTTTTGTTTAAAAAGAAGGCGAATTTTTCATCCGGGAAAACTAGTTTGTGTAAAGTGTCTTTAACTTAAGTCCAAGGGACTCGTTTTTATGTGTTTTACTCGTGTTATTGCTTACTGACTAACTAACTGGGCAAATATAAGTTTTAATTAAGTTTTAGTATTTAGTAAGGAGTTTGCCTTTCATAGCGAATAGCGCATGGTGTTTTATAGTTCCTCGCAGTGGCGGCTAGAGGGAGAGATTTTGGTGAAATTGTTCTACATGGGATATTTATTATGTATATATTATGTATGTTTTAAGGTTTTTTATTCAATGAGGACCACCAGTTTCTTGTAATATATCCTTTAAAATAGTTTTTTTGAAAGCATTTTTGAATTTGATAGAATTTTTAAACCACAATAAATAATCAGACATTTGAATATCTAATATAAATACAAACAAAAAGTAGCATTCAGATAAACGTGTGGGGTAAATTAAATAATTCCATGGATATATTTGATGTGCATGGACATAACAGACAAATAGGTGATGTGTATTTATGAACACCATTGCATCAGAATCTTTATCAGGCTGGGAAACCCTTTGAAGGTAACGGCGAATCTTGCCAATTGTTTTCTAAAGATGAATATTTTCCATGTATCCTCCTTATGTAAGTATACAACTAATGAGCTAAATCTTATTAAATTAGATTTCTTAATTATAAAGTTGGTCAAACTAATATTGTGTTTTTTTAAATATATATATATATGAATAAACAGTTATTTATTTTTTCAACAGGAAAACGTTAATAATACAAATTAAAACAAACAAAACACTTACAAAATCTCCTTTTCTAGATTCAAATCACTTCCATTAAAAATACTAATAAAACATGTCTACCATTTGATTGGTTTTTCTCAAAACCCGAGTTTTAGTATTACTGATATTGAGATACGAATGTACGACGTAAAGTATAAAGTGGCGAAGAGAAATTCCCCGAGCTGCCCTTCCAAAATGTTAGGAGTGACTGTGGCCAGATGGAATTGTCTCGTTTGACGTCGCCTGCAATCTCTCTCGTGACGCCTCTGGGAGTGTGAATAGACGAGAGGTCAGAAGTCGCACAGACAAGTCCTTTCTCTGGGCGCGTATGTGACGCCTTCAAGCGTCGTCAATTAGCGTCTAGGGAGTGAAGGGAGGTTAGGGTTGGGTTAAGGTGATCAATAACCCACACATGATATCTGGCCCTCCTTCCAACAAGTTGATAGCGTCGAGTCAGGACTCAGGATTTGTTACTCTATTTTCCTTTCCCAGTTTAGATTTGTTTGAAAACTAAACTCTGTGAAAATAAATTAAGGATAAGGGTGAAAATGTAAAAGTCAACTAAGGAAAATATATATTATTATGGTATTAATTTATCTTTAGAACTTTATATAGATATCTCAAAGCCATTTGTGATAATTTATAAAGATTCTAAATCTAACTATCGTAATAAAATTATATTTTATAATCATCTATATCCACTACATTAAGATATTACTACGTAATAAATATAAATTTATAGATACACATATATATTTGTATATATACACTGATATATATGTGTAGCTATTTGTATATGTGTATAAATATATTTATATACATAAATATAAATGTATATATTGAATAACCTCATTAACTGCTAATTCCATCAGTATTGTTATAATACTAAGCCTCCAACCCTGAAACCCTCTTCTCACCCTTTTACTTGGTCGTCCTTGAATACCTAACATGGCTAGTTATCACAGTTAAATTATGTGTTTGTGGAATGCTGGCTGATTCTTCACCTAACAGGATAATGTCACGAAGATCTTGGACCTCGGAATCTACAGGTGAATCAGGATCGGATTCCTAGTCTTTGATATTTGATGCTGGAGCACTTGGGGTACGTTGTGTAATAAATACTACTGGGAAACTAGGGTGACTTAAACAAGGTCTAACTCTTTAAGTGTGTGAATGTTGGTATGTTGGTATTGCATAAATATTTAAACACATAAGTGATAAATTCCAGCTTCAGTGACAAATTCATGGACGTACACAATAAAACAACCCTTGACAGTAACATTAACAGACAGTGCAATAGTACAAGCAGTTCAAATTACAATGAAGTATACTGAGACACTTTTACAACTAAAATTGATTTGGTCTAGTTGACGAAAATAAAACAGTCTGTGTGTTAAATAATTAAAGTTCAAATTCGATTTTAAAAATATATTTCAGTGAGAATTAAAACTAAACATCTCTTACTTGATGAATATATTAGTTAAATAAAAAAGTATAAAAACAATATTAAACCGTTCAGTAAATTTCCGCCATCATCTACAAGACGGGAACACTTAAGTTGATCAATATCTATCATATAATAGCAATTATTTTTCTAATTCAGAAATAATTCGAAAGTATTTTATTTTCACTTGAAATAGTAGGCATTTTTTCCCCCAAAAAAGTTTGCTTTGCCCATAAGAATGGATATGGTTCAAAACTATTACTACAAAATTAGTAAATTGAGTTAGGAACAAGTCTAGTAGAAAAACAGTAAAAATTTAATCAGATTGATTATAAATAGCAACGCTTACCCTTAAACTTTTGATACATCTTACTTCCGTAGAAAACTTTACTAACATTTGTAAACTTTTTAGGATGAGCTTTACTTCACTTGAAAATAAGGAAAAAAAAAATTTGAATGCCTTAGTAAATCTAATACAATACAAGAAATAAAATGCTACCATTCTTTTCCATCCATTCTTGTTCTGCATACGAAAGCTAAAATAAGATAAAATTCTTATTTCATATAGGATATTTGTATTTTAACATATAACACACACAAGAACACATTGTATTAATTAACGAGAAAAAGCAATTTTTAAATATTACATTTCACAATCCCTACAGATAATTATATCCACGTCTCAAAACCAACATTTTTTTTTCAAAGACATTTCTCCTCGTTTGTCTTGAGCTATATTTTTAATTTGAAGGTCTGGTATCCATGTTTATATCTCTGTAAAACTGGCAACAGTGTCGGAGGCTGTGGACTTGAAGAGAGAGATTGTTCTTTTCCAGCCGATATGACTCTCCGTGGAGGAATGCAGTTCGATTAACAGCCGCAGTCTGAAGTTTGTTTCTTCCCTGAGCTTAATTACCGACTTGTTTTTACTCATGGTATCAGTTTGCAAGAAGGCACGTCGAGCATTTCCTCTATCCTTCTATCCTCACTAAAACATTTATCCAGCCATAACATTCTTTACATTAATCGATAAATCAAAAGCACCATTTTAGTTTTAATTCAGTACATTTTATATCACACTTGGCTGTAACAAGCATTATATTAGTTTGCTAAGTTTAAAAGTTATATAAGTGATTTATTTCTACTTGTTTTAAAGGTTTTATCTATAATATAATAGATACAAACATGATAATTAGTTTATTTTATATAATATTTGTTGATAATTTAATTTTATACGTAATCATTTATTCGTACAGAGGATATTTGGAGATCCGTGGTTTCAGACCATGTTAGGACAGTTACTGGCTCAAATATATCATTCTGACATATAAATTATAACGATCATAGTTTAGCAAGCGAATTTTCTCCACCTGCTCTATCTTTATTTATATCCAAGCCTCTAATTAAAACGCTTTATTAGTTTTCCTTATATTCTTATACTTGAGCTCCATTGAGTCAAGCTTCCAACTATCTGAATTGATTTTTGTCACACAAAATAGAAAAGATTATACGTGGAATTAAATATGTATCAAAACTATAAGAATTCAGTTAATTCTGAAAGGGAAAATATCGATGGGGGTTTATGTGATTTGTCTTAAACAATGCATTTCAATACAGTTAGGTATTATTTCTTATCTGATTGTGTTCCGTGTGTGCAGTATACTGTATACGGGGTAGGTTCAGGGTTGTTGCAAACAGCAAAGTTGAGAGTTCAGTATCGTACAATATAATAAGGGAATACAAATCAAAGAAATTGAACACTTAGTGTTGACGCGTAAAAATGACTTATGTTACAAGATAAAGACAAGACCAAATATTAGTTAAAATGTAAATAGTGATTTAGATGAGACCTAGATAATATCTATTATTATGTGGTACCAAACAAATGATAAATATCTAATCCTCATATTAAAATATCTAATACATCACTTTTTGTTGTGTATATATATATATATATATTCTATAATAATAAATTATACTGTAAATTAGGAAAAGAATACAGTTGGAAAATACATGCAATTACTCGATCAGTAAGTTATTAATATCTTTCCTGGTTTCAAGTTAAAACTCACAAAATACAAAACAATAATTTTACTGGTTGTTCTCTTTGTATGTGAAATGTGGTCTCTTACCTTGTAATGTACAAATGTAGTAGGCCTATGTTCGAAAACAAGTTGCCTAGGAAGATATTTGGCCCAAAATAAAATGAGGTTACTGGGGAATTGAGGAGGTTACATAATGACGAGTTGCATACCCTGTACTCATTACAAAACATTGTTAGGATTATCAAGTCTCGTATATCATGGTGGGCAGGACATGCAGCGTGAATGGGAGATCCTAGAACAGTGGTGATTGGTAAACCCAATGGAAAGAGACCATTGGGAAGACATAGATGCAGATGTGAGGATAGCATTAGAATGAACATGGAAAAGATAGGGTGTAATGAGGTGGACTGGATAGAACTAGCTCAAGATAGGGATACGTGGTGTACTTTTTTAAATGTGGCAATGCATTTTCGATTTCCAAGTAAGTAAGTCATCTTAATTTATTTCGAATGGGTTTTACTTTATCATGGATATCCATTAACAGCTAATAATTAAAATTAACATGTGTTATAAATAATTTCACGCAAACGTTATAATAACTCTACAAATCACTTTGTTTATAAATATTTGCTGTCATTGAAAAATAAAACTATGGTGAAGGAAAAATAATCAAATAATGTTTTACTATGGTTGTAGCTCGTTATCACTAAATACACTCAATTTAGGTTGAAATCTTACAGTCCTAGCTTGAAGTGCCCTCTCAATTCATAGCGAAAACAAGCAATTAAATAGCCAAAGCTATTATTTATGCTTTTAGGGAGGATTACTCCATCTTGATATTAAATTTTGAACATTGAGAAATGACACCTGGACACGGGAATCGAACCCGGGACCTTTGGCTTAGTACGCCAATGCTCTAACCACTGAGCTATCTAGGATTCATCCCATGCCCACAGTCATTCTTCACTTATATTTTAAGGCAGAGTCTATGATGGACGTGCGGAAATCCATGGCTACAAGTATGTGATTGTATGAATATCACGAGTTATCAGATAACGCAGCCATCTTCGACTCGGTAGTTGGCTTATTGCTGCCATTTGTACAATTATTATAACTGTACGGGATTGCATACACTTGTTCCCTTTCTGGCTAAGGGAACTATATGCATTACACGTTAACCAGATTAATTCAAGAAAAATATTAGATTGGCTGACTAGTCTGTAAAACTTTGCGCATTAAGATGCAAGCTAGACATTGTGAAGTAAACTTCACTATGAAAGATTTTGCCATTTCACTATAAATGGTATATATATATATATATGTATATATATACATAAAATGTGTGTATACGTGCATATATATGGAATGGAGCCCTCAAATCCCTCGAATCCTCAAGGATATTCGGGATTCGAGAAAACTTCGGATTCGAGACTCTAAGCCTTTAAAAAAAAAGTTTTAAATCTTTCAAGGGGAATTTGTTGTAGACTTTGAATAATGCCTATTGGTGTTTAAGAACCATTTCAAACGATAGGAAAATTTCAACAATCAGGCCCCAGACTATAAATTTAACACTCAACTGAATGTATGAATGTTGTAATGAGTGGATTATAAGAAAGAATGTTAACATTTAGTTACTATTGGTATTTTCTATTATGATTTTCTATTAATAATATATTTATATTTCCTCTTATGTTTCTAAATTTTCTCCAAAATTCTGATTTGGAGTCTTAAGATAGTGAATTTGACCCAACTCATCTATATATATATATATAAATATATATTATATAATTTATATATATATAATATATATATAATATATATATACATATAATATATATATAATTTATATATATAATATATATATAATATATATATATATAATTTATATATATATATAATATATATTATATATAGAAGGCGTACGATTGTAATACATTCTTTTTATGGCTTGTAAGTCTATGTCACTATGTATATTTACAAGTGTATAAAAAAGTTTGGACAGTTTTTTTTATAACTGCTTACGTATTTTTCATTGCTGCTTGTAATTATTTGTTAATATCTAAACTAACAAGATATCAGTGACACGGGAATTACACGTAGACTCTAAGGATGTCTCTTTGCACATTACTAAGATATCATAGAAAAGTAGAATACACGTTTGTTATGGCTTGAATGACATAGCTACTACTCTAAGCACACTTCTATTGCAAATTATACAATTTCTTAAGTGCCCCTATATCGATAGGCAACTCCTTTGACAGAACCAATTTGCGGGCTGGCCTAAGTAAGAGCACAGATCTTATAGTTTCAAGTTTTTGTTTCGTTTAAAGCAAGTTTTCACTTTATTGTACACCATGGCTTAGCGTCGTATCTATAGGCGTGTTCTATTGTCAATAAGTTCATTTTCACCGATGTGTTATAGTAAAATGACCTTGACAGCTCAAATCAAATTTTCTTTAAGGTCAGACTTTGATAAACATATTAATACAATTTTAATTCGATTGAATTTCCTCTTGATACCGGATTATATAAAATAATTTTGCGGTGTTCAATAATTGTGTCTTGGTTTGTATGTACGTACTTTAACACTCTACAGGTCACAAATTGCAACTAATACACCCCAATATTTTTTTAATAGCTTTGTATATTATCATAATAGGACTTTATTAAGATCTATTACTTTATTCGCAGTATTTAAAAAATTTAATACTTTCAAATATTTTAAACAAAATTTTCAAGAACAATCATTATATTTGGGTAGTTTCAATTCTAAAGAAACTTAATATAAAAATTATTAAAATTTGAACTTTTTCATTTTTGGTCTTTTAAATTTGAGTTTAAAATGGATATCTGGGAATAGTTTTTCCTGATATATTGAAATACATTTTCATTTTTACAAATAAATAATTTTAGTATAGTTTTCAAATAAATTAATTTGGAAAATTTAAAATGTCCTTAAAATATTAAAAAAAAGTTTTATTGTGGTTAATAAGATGATTTATTTGTTTTTACGAGAAAAACTTACTTAAGTTTAGTTTACTGAAAACATATTTTTGAAAAATTTTCTTTGGAGCTTTACTAAACAATACGAAAAAGTTGGTGCAATATTGCAGTATCATTTATTTATAAATCATATCATCATACTACCCGTTTGGGTTGTACGCATATGCACTGATTACGCTAAATGATAAGGGATGAAGAATATCAAAATGAGTGGAAGTGTCCCCGCATTTGCGTGGAAGGAAAGGGAAAACTATTTTTGGAAAACCGGCCTCAGTACTCCTGACAGGGATTTGAACTCCGATCTCTAAATCATCATCAGTCTAATCTATTGAGAGTGTAACACCCTAAATCATGCGGCCACCAAAAGCAGTTAAACGTAATTTTATTAATGTAATTCGTTATGACTTGGTCCATAGGCCTACACACAACATTTTGGCATTCTGTATACAAGGATATCCATGGAAAGTAATTATTTAAAAGTTACATGTTCACGAAGTGTTATTCAATTTGTTATACTTTTCAACCATGAATTTGTTTACCGAGTGAAGGAGTGTAACACATTGCTTTGTGTATTTTCCTTTGCGATAAAAAGTTTAAAGAATTTCTAATTCAACCTTAAACTACTTTAAAACATTTTCAAACGAAGTGAAAAAATTGTTTTTAGAGAAATAAAAATTGTGTTTAGTAATATGTATGCTTTTATCGTGGATAATGGCACAGCTTTATTTAATATTCAAAACTTTTTCTATGAAAAATATTTTTTTATATATACAGAAATAAACATATCTATTTAAAAAAATTAGCTCTTGCTTTGTTAAATGAGGGGGATTTCATTCACACAAAAATCACAAAAATAATCATTACTTTTCGTTCCCATTTCATCGATGAATTTTATAGGTGTAAGGTTTTAAGTTCAATAACAGGCTAAGGGCAAATCGCTGCCTTCTTCAGCTCAATTGGTCGGATGTCGTTTTTGGGGAAATGAAGGGAGAGGGTTTAAATTATTTCAATTAACATTTTAGAAAACATTGTTAAAATTTAAAAAAATACGGTGCGTTATTAAGATAAGAGAATAAGTCTTTAAACAAAAGTAATAAAATTTAATTGTAAAAACATTAGTTAAATAGTATTAAATACATTGCCAATTTATAATGAGTTCTTAAAGATTAAATAAATATAAAATAGATTGGACGGCTTTAAAAAAAATTAAGAATTGAAAACCTAAATGTTTTGTAAAAACAATCGTTAGTAATACAAATGTTGAATATTAACAGATAGGCCTATAATTTGAGTTTTACATAAAAAAGAAATAATTATTTGTAAAAATAATACCCAACTGGGACACTTTAGAGAATTAAAGGGAAACAATAAGGAATGTCAAACACAATAGCATTAATTGTGCAGTTAATAAAATACTACTCAAGAAGTAAAATATACAATTAAAGGGTAATTATTGATATTGGAATATAATATAAACTTGAATTGTAGACATAAGTCAATAAATAAAATGAATCAATCATGCACTGTGAAATTTCAAGGTTTTTTCTAAGAATTCTAAATTTAATTTTAATTTTTATAAAGTTTGTTAGAAAACGTTGTATATTTTAATGTTTTATTTGAAAAATTTACCTTTGTTTCTTGGCATCTCACGTTATTTGAAAACCAGCTGTAGAATTATTTTCTCAACATGCTATGTTATAACAGGAATACCATATTCAGGAACTAAATGACAAAAATCTAGGAAGCCAATAGACTAAAATATTCGTAGTGATAAAGAATATCGAGATAAACTATACTAAGTAGTGTAATTTATAGGTTAAACATAATGGCAAAATTACTTATAAAATAAAATAATTGAACAAACAAACTTAAGTTTCAATTTGAAGCACAGATGTTTTTTGCTGCTCTATGATGATAATTTGACTAAATAGGTATGGCTTTTGAACTTTCCCCTTGCTTCCAGTCACATCATCTTCCAGCACTTTATAAATTACCCGTTGCATATATCCAGATCTATTTATTAATTCTTTAAATAACTCAAGCCTGTGGTATTAGAACGATATAACTATATATTTTATACATCCTTTTTGTCTATATTAATTCTTTAAATGACCCAGGCCTATAGTATTAGAACGGTAGAACGATTTTTTTAAAATCTTTATAGAGTTTTGTTGACTGTATAACATATGTTGATTTAATTTTTGGAATGGTACTGGTAAACCATAAATTTGGAAAAACCTGATAAATGAAGAGTATTCTGAAGAAAAAAAAAGTATCTATACTCTTTCCAAGAAAACAATCAGCTTCTCTTTTTCTACCCATGGTAACAGCCTGCCTTTATTTATCAGAGTAATCACTCATGATAGAATAATTATATGATATTTTAATCTATTCTAATAATTTATCCTATGATGTTTATTTTAAAAAGACCAAAAGGTTTATCTATGTCTAAATACTAAAATCATGATCTCTCTCTGAAAGATGTATCGTCCTGTACTTATAATACACTTTGCAGCTTTGTTACAAAATGAGATTTTAATTTTCAATTATTTTTCAATACGTTTGTCTGAACATTTGTTTACATTAATGTGCTGGCAAGAACACCTTCCTATACCTATATTGATTACTTAAAATAATACTTTCTTCAGACATATTTTAGGACTTTAAGTTTATAGTATTTGTCTTGCAAGGAAAGTCTGGACATTGCGTCTGCGTCATCTTTATGGACGACCTCTTTCCATTATTTACAGCTCGAATAAATAGGATGTTCATTATTTATAGCTCGAATATACAGGGTGGAGTAGAAAATATTGACACATTTTAGAACACTATATGTTTAGTATTTTAACTACTAAATGTTTAAAATTAAACTTAAAATAACAATAGATTGACAATTTTCTACATGACCTTGAATTATTCAATTTTTAAAATCATTATCCTTAAGATGGCCACCATTATATGCAATACCTTATTGTATGTGCTTCTAGAATCTTGACATGACTTTGCGCAATGATTTTTTTTATTGAATTGCGACTTTAACCACCATTATTGTTTTTAAATGTTCCTGAATTGTTATTGGTTGAGTCGCGTAAACATAAATCTTTATTTATAATGCCTCATAAGAAAAAATCCAGAGATGTTAAGTCTGGTGAGCGTGGTGGCTAGGTGATGTCCCCAAATCATGAAACGAGGTACCCAGGAGAAATTTTGTGAAGCACCTCCATTGATGTTCGATCTTTCATGACACCCGCCTCGGTGGCGTAGTTTGCTAACGCGCTAGTCGTGTTGAGCTCGACTGCCGAGGACGGGGAGATCGAGGTTTGAATCTCGGTTGGGTGAACTGAGGGTGGTTTTCCCTAAATTGTTTTCCACTCTCACTCCAAGCAAATGTGGATTCACTTCCTCTATATTCAACCTTCCCAATTCACAACCATTAGCGTAATTAGTACTTAAGCGTATAACCCTAACGACTAGTAAGACGTGGTGCTAAATAAATAAAAAAATAATAAAAAAATATCTTTATGACCCCTGAACTCCAACATAAAGACATAAATACCAACAACCCTTGGTCCCAGCAAGATGGGGCAACAGCTCACACAGCCTAAACATCAATAGAGGTGCTTCGCAAAATTTTCCTAGGAACCTCGTTTCATGATATGGTGACATCACCTCACTTCCACGCTAACCAAACTCAACAGATCTGGACTTTTTCTTGTAGTGATTGTTACAGAGTTATGTCCACGTGACTCGCCAGATAACCATTATTCAGGCACTTAAATAAACGTGGTGGAAGTTGAAACAATTCACAAATACATTGGGAAAAGTCATATCAAGATTTGTGAAGCACATGCAACAACGTATTGCATATAATGGTGGACATCTTAAGGACATTTTTTTAAAAATTAACAATTCAAGGGTACATAAAAAATTGTCAATCTTTTAATTTTTTGTTGTTATTTTAATTTTTAATTTGAAGCATGTATTAGTTAAGATAGTAAGTATATGGTGTTATTAAATGTTTTAACCCTTTCTGCTCTACCTTGTTCATTTGGATAGTAATCATTCTAAATTTTTAATATCCTTAAGAAAATTAATCTATTAAAAATATCCAGAAATAGATGAACATGTTTCTGGAAAGTTATTGCATGTAAATATGGTTAAACTTAATATTTATATAGTGTTCTTGACTTTAAAGATAAAATTAAATTACAAATTGGGTTAAAATCTTTTTTCAACAGGATTTTGAATATCACAATTCCTAATACCTTAAGATTATTAGATCAACACTTTGCCTTTTAGTTAATGGGGTTTAGATATAGACTCGTTAAGACAGTTATATTGGAGTGGGAAGTGAGTACAAGTCAGATATAATTTGGATTTGGAAATCTATTTTTATGTTAACCCTATATTTTTACTCTTTGTAGAAGTATAAAACCATTATCTAAATATATATAAATATTCTGTTATACTCTACAAACATAACAATTATTATGTTTAAGTTTGACAGTTCGAAGCCACAGTAAAGGTTCAAATTAATAATTTAAAAAATTTTAAGCATGAATTAGAATTCTCTACTAACACACTATATAACATTTTTCTTAATAATTAATGTTTATTATTACTATTATTATGTGTTCTGTCTTACGATAGGTAAGTGAACGTAGTCAGTGAACGTAGACCGCCAATGCGCCTTGTCCTTTGCCTCCTCCATAAGCTCCTAGAAATTTCTTTTTTTCCCCTCAAGTCATCCAATATTTAAATTTCCCTTTTTCTTAAGTTCCTCTTTCCCTCAACCTTTCCTTTTATGATGTCGTGCAGAAGACGCTTCCTCCTAAGGATGTGTTCGATCTAGTTTGCTTTGTAGCCTACCGAAGAATCACATCCATTTCATTTATTTGAGTTATTTAACGTACAATTTTTTTTGAACCGACTGATTATATCAACATATGACTTATAAACTAACTTAAATATAGAACAGAAACAACATCAAGCCCCCAGCTGTTAGTACATCACTGTGAAGAGGGAAACCTACATTTCGCTAATGATACATTTTTCGTCCCTGTCAGGAATCAAACCGGAAAACCGCGCTATCGACTGAGCTGAGGTGTCGAACAATCATATCCAAATTGGCTCTCTTCTCACCCACTCTTATTAGGACGTCTTCATCTGACACCCTGTCTGTCCACCTGGTTAGGACTTCTTCATCTGTTACCCTGTCTGTCCACCTGCTTAAGACTTCTTTATTTGTTACCCTGTCTGTCCACCTGCTTAAAACTTCTTCATTTGTTACCCTGTCTGTCCACCTGCTTAAGACTTCTTCATTTGTTACCCTGTCTGTCCACCTGATATTATCAAGTATTCTCCAGCTCTCCAAATGGTTATTTTCCGTCTTCCTGAGAGTCCAAGTTTCTACTACATACAAAGTGATGGGCTAAATAAAGCATTTCATCAGTTTCTTCCTCAGTTACAAATGAAACTTACTGACCAGCAGCAACCTCTTTTTGTTGAAAGCTTCCTTCGTCATGGCGATCCTTGGCCTAATTTCCTTGGTGCAGTAGGCATCCTTTGTCAGCAGACTTCTCAGGTACTTGAAATGCTCAATGCTTTCCAACTCCTGGTTTCCGATTTTGATTTTCAGTGGCTCTCATTTTTTTTAAATCACCATTACTTGTGACTTTTCTATCTTGATCTCCATGCCATATCTTCTTCCTGTCAACAAACACCATACAGTCCATCATTTTCTGCAACTCTTGTCTATTTTCGGCTAGCAATGCAAGATTATATTTGTATTTTATTGTGTTAATAACGCTTCCCCCTATCCTGAAATTGACATGTCAATTCAGGGCTTCTCTGACCAGCCACTCTGCATACAATTTGAACAGACTGGGTAGCAAACAGCATCCCTGCCTCAATCCTCTTCTTTATACTTTTGATCTCTCCATCATCCAGTCTCACTCACACTCGCTGTCTTAGGGCTTTTACCAGGTGATGAAACCAATGTAGATCTCTTCCTTGATTTCCAGCACTCACTCTGAAATTATTCTCAGCATCCTGATGACATCTTTGGTTCCTTTCTTTTTTCTGAAACCAAATTAATCTTCTTACATAAAACTTTCTATTTTCTGTTACAATCGCCTGTTGAGTGTTATTCCCACGATCTCTCCCAAGGGTACGCGGTAAATCTCAGGAAGTACACGAGGTATCACTGAGTTTTACTACTTATAAATATTTTATATAGGTATATAAGCTATCTTGATACGTTATTAAAGATTTTGATGTTATTTAATAGATTTCTATAAGCCATTCTTTCCTTGTGTCATGACTTTACTTAGCTTACCACTAAGACCTAATTAAAATTTAGAACTCCCCTTTATACTGTATAAGCAGCTGGAGAGATTACATGGGTTAAGCCACGCTTTCTAAAGGAGTAAGCAATTAGTCGAAAGTTTGGGAAGCATTGACCCAGAGAAAGTTTGGAAAATATAAATTATTTTGAAGCCCTGATTGTAGTAGATGTTTGGGCTTGAAATTTGGCTAAGCTTGTCGGTTTGAGATAGGCATTATATCTGTGTGACCAAAACGTACCGGTTTATATGTGATATCTGTGGTCATATCGATTATACCATCTGTGCTATACGTTCTTCATCAGTGATGGGAAGGTCAGAGTTTGAATCCCGGCTGGGTGTACTGAGTACTTTTTACTAAATGGTATTTACATTTCTCCACAAAAATGAGAATATATTTTCTCTTAACTCCTAAGTCAAATTTTTACAAAAATAACTTTACCTAACAGATAATGTTCTTAATCTACTTTTACATATTTATACGCCGATTCATGTGATCTTTCGCTGTCCCTTTTTATAGATATTATCAATACAAATAAAATAACACAAATATATTATCAATGCTGACCACAAATAGAGTGTTTGCATTTCATTAAAAAAAGGCCTTTCCTATGAAAATTGGACTGTATTTAACCTCTTTCTTACCCTGTTAGTGCCAATAAGTTGAATTTTTTGAATGGGTAGGATGATACGATGTACAGAAAAAAACTACTTGGAACCTTGTTACTATAGTAAACTAAGAACCTTTAGTTCGTTGTGATGTCTCATGAAGAACCAGAACCAGAGAACGGGAAGAATAAGAAAATATACCACAGAAAGTTAAAATAAAATACGGGTGAAACACAATTTAGTTTTATTCTGTATCAGAGAACTGTGAATTCTTGAGAATTTTTATTTTATTTGCTTTTGTTTTGAAAACAACGGGACTGGCCTTTGACTCAAGGGATGTTACTAACACGAGTATAAAAATCTGGAGCAGAGCCCCCACCCCTTTCTTCCTGCACTTTTCCTCCCCAAGTCTCAAGCCGCACGCCCCCTTCTGTGCAATGCGGGTCACATCCGAGACCGTACAAAGGGGAGAAAGAGAAACGCTATCAAAGATCCTTGCGAAACCCAAAACAAATTGTTTGGAGTTTGTGAACCCGGTACCCGTTTTCTCTTGGGAGCCACAATTCACTAG
Organism: Timema genevievae; assembly: GCA_902155825.1. Lineage (NCBI taxonomy): Eukaryota > Metazoa > Arthropoda > Insecta > Phasmatodea > Timematidae > Timema > Timema genevievae. The sequence continues at coordinate 325,139 of CABFWO010000106.1, forward strand.
ACCAGACCAGTGGAACAAAAGGAAGCAGCTCCCACCCCTCCCCAGTGGGTTCCGACAAAACTTGGAACCACCCTTAGTCAGGGGTGATCGAGGACCGGATGGGGTGGTTTCCGGGTTCTTAGGACAATGTCGCCGGCCACAACTGATTGGAGGTTCGATATTGTTTCCAACATCACAATATTTGAAAAACTATAACATTTATATGTCATGTCAACGACCAAGAGACACTACATAACGAATATATATACATACAGTTACAGATATATACATATCTATATGTATGTATACATGTATGGATAAATATTATATAGGTAGGAATTATATACCTAGTTTATGTATGTTTTTTGATAAATATAATTATATATATAGCTATGAGTAGAGTTATATATAGTAATAAATATAGTTATCATATGTAAACATATATATCCATAGGCCTAACTCTGTATATGTGTATTAATAAAATATGTCTGTTTCTGAGCTTAGATTAAGTCCAATGTTTTATTTACTGACACACCATTCACAGATGTTTACAACCTCAACCACTCATTGATGGTTAAGGGTTTTTACATAAATAAAATATCGGGCCTAATATAGGCTCTGAAATATAATTTTTAATACTGATAATATCCTCCACATGAATGGGCACGTGGACTAGATGGTTGGCTGATGACTGAAAGTTTGAGCTGTGAATCTTCGCCGAGTTTACTGAAGGTGTTCTTTCTTCATTGGTTTCACTCTCTGATGGTAAATGTTTTCTAAATTAGAGCTATCTGATCCCTAATATATTAGTATAAATATTTGATCATAACATGGATGAGTAATGAGAATCGCATCAAACAAATATAGAAATTAATTGTAATCTAATCATCAAATGCAACACGTTGAAAGTAGTTCTATCGACGAAACCGAATTATGATAAAAGTCTTACCTTTGTTTAATTCTGTTTTAATTAATTAATTAATTATGTGTTTGAGGTAAAATCACGGAATATAGTGAATTCTCTTTACATAGATTAAATTGCATATTTAACATTTCACTCAAACTATAAAACACATTATTACGCTTATTTTATGCAAAAAAAAGTTTCTTAATATTTACAGCCATAGTTTCTAAACCTTAATACTAAATTTATTATGCTTATTTCTCTTTGGAAGTCATTATAATAAGAAATCCTTAATAGAAAGTTATAGGAGGAAGAAATCCTATCCTAAAAAATATAAATGTTAGTGCATATTTACATAGTAAAACTAGACCTTGTTATTAAATGCAATTTCTTGTGTTAAGTGCTAAAATTCGTTTTAAGAATTTTAAATGACTTGTACTGAATTTAAAGGCCTATTTTTTTTACAATAACATCACTCGATGTTAAGCCATTTTAACTTATAGTGGTTAAGTGATATTAAAATGACCTAATTTAAAAGTTATATTTTGGTGTTTCTTACCAAATTTGTATTAGCTATTGTAGATTGCTTGGTCGAATTTGGTCCTTCACAACCATCTAGGGTAAGTGTGGCATGAGCATTCCAAACATAAAGGAGAACCCCTGTGTTACTTTGCCCTTCAGAATAGTCAGTGCTCCGTGCAAATTATCTCTCTCTGTCTGTCTCCACACACGAGTTGCTAGAAACTTTATGTCTCTAGAACCTCCACGTGCGACTTTCTACTACCGAATTAATGATCCGCGAGGCAACATTACTCCACCTTTTCTGCTTCCCCCCCTTTCCCCTCTTACTAACAAAAAAAAACTTCTCTTTTCGGAGGCAGGGAGTGTCCCACCGTCACAACTCTTGGCCGGGAAACTTGCTCCTGAAAATAAACAACTGTCGTTTGTGAATGTAAGTTACTCGGAAAGTTTTAAAATGTGTACTTCACCGCGTGTCAAGGGCCCCTGTGGGATTCTGGGAGGGGGGAGTGTTTAGAGCTTTTTTGTTAGTCTGAATGGACTAGAGTTTTAATTTCAAACTTTCATTGGTGCTTTATGCCAATTTATGGTCATTTTTTTACACTGGGTTGGCGTGAGTAAGATGGAATTTAAAGGAAGTGTACCCTCATCTGTGTAGAGGTAAATGTTGGAAACTATTTAAAGAAATATTTAAACTCAGTACACAAGACTGGGATTTGAATACTGACCTCCACATCGCCGGTAAAACAGATATACAAGCTTAATTTGGAGCCTATGTGGCCACATGTACGGTTTATTTCAATGGTTAAACCGTTTATATTTGCCAAGGGCGTAGAAAGTGGTGGCTAAGGGGTTACAGACTCCTCTATGGAGCTATACATATAGTGAAATTTTCTAGCGGACCTCCCTCCCCTTTTCATCCCCCCAAAAAAGTAGATCTCCCCGCTCTTTATATTTGCACTAGACCGATACTAAACATTCTTCATTAAGTCGAATTTATATATAAGTATCAAATTATAGTACTTGGAAATAACCATGATGATTGCTGTAACAATTATGTTTGCGAGATATATGTTGAAAATGCTATAACTCTAATTAGTAAGGGCTGGATCGGACGTCGGTGAGGTAAACCTACATTCAACTTTAATGAGCTTCGTTGATTGTGTTTTTTATGACCAAAAGTTGAACATTTTATTGAACATGATCCTCTACTTCTAAGAAACATATAAATCGTTTAGCTAATTGTAAACTTGGCTGTTTTAAACTCGATGTCGGCTACCTTTAAAAAGGCATGAATACTGTTTCCAGTTGAGTAAATTCATAAACTACGCCAGACTGCAAGGAATTATTCGAACGTATACCAAACTGTCATAAAAAAATGGGCTTATTGTTTTATTATTATTATTATTATTATTATTATTATTATTTCAATGACTTACAAATAAAGCTGTAATTGGGTGAAAGTAAGCATGACGTATGAAAAAAGTAATAAAAAATATCTGAAACATATATGGGCAAACACTTACGCCTATTTGAAAAAAAAATAATAATTTAGAAAAATCGAGCTCTTTATTTACTTTGAATAAAACGAGTCAGTTCCGGTTCCCGTGAATTAGCAATCACAAAGTCATCCAAAAGTATAAAGGACATTGAAGGTGGTGTCTAAGATATTTAATATTTATATTCGTATTCGTATGTACTCTAGGCTATGAGTACATTGACAAAGGCATCAGTACCGTTTAGTCTGGTTTGTTGGGGATGGGGAGGTAGGGCTTGGAAAGTTAAAATCAAGGTCTGGAAAATAAGAATAAAAAAGTTTGAAACTCTATTCGAAATTAACTATTTGGTGCATAAATATCTATTCTTATATAAATGAAACTACTTTATTTAGAATTTAAGTCTTAGATATATTGCTCATAAATATATAGAAAGAATTGATTGATACAATTTATTAAGTTAATTGATGTAATAAAATAAAATTGCAGATCAAAATGTATAATTAGGTTAACTTATGGTAATAACATATTGTCAAATAATGAACATTACACATTTAATAAATAAGTCATCATCAATTTAGCAGTATATAAGGTTTAAAATACATGAAAACACGTTAAAAATGCTTAAAAATTACAGATATCAAAGAATATATAGATCAAATTTCTGGTTTTGTTCAAACTATCACTGACCAAAACTATTTTCAATTTAATAATACATTTTATATACAAAATGATGGACTTGCAATGGGTTCCCCTATATCATGCCTCATGTTTGAAATTTTACTACAAAAATATGACCCAACTATCTATACTAACTTGAATAATTTGCTCAACATCAAATTTTATTGTAGATATGTCGACGACATCCTAATTATATATTATGATAACGATTCAAATCTTTCCAATGTATCCACACTAATCAACAATATCCACCCAAAATTATCTTTCACTCTGAATAATGAAATTAATGGCAGTGTAGCCACCTCCTCAATTCCATAACGAATTAAGGCCGGTGTACAACAACAAAAACGATACCATTAGCAGAAAATTCAAAAGATATAAAAAAAACAAATTTCAGAGGAGCCGATAGGACTAAAATCAAACAAATGGACCGTACACTGATCCATTTGAGTTTTGTCTCCGCGAACCCTCTCTACAAATATTTATTATTAGAAACAATTCAAATATTTGCCATTATATAAAAAAACTTCCCATCATTAGATGAAACTAGGGTACGAAAGTGACATAAAGAATTGGTAACAGTATAAGGTATTTTATTTATATATAAAAGTTAGATATTTTAAATATGATACAGAAGGATATATATATATATATATGAACGTTATATAATAAACTCATAATAATATGAATCATCCATGATCGTCTCAATCATCAATAGTTCAAGTCGTAAAAACGACAAATGTAAACATTCAAAGTATTAACAACTTCAGCAAAAGACTAAATCTAACAAGTGAGCTGAAAGCTCTATGTCAACAAAGTTTACGTTGCGAAATGACAACGCTCTGCATCAATCTAGCAGTGATTCTACTATCTAGTTCAAGTCGTAAAATGACAAATGTAAACATTTAAGGCATCTAACAAGTGAGCTGATGGCTCTAAGTCAATAATGTTTACGTTGCGAAATGACAACGCTCTGCATCAATCTAGCAGTGATTCTATTATTTCTTACTCACAATTATCAAAAACAAACACGTAGAGTAAAGAACCAAATCAATATTTTAAGATACAAAATACCTTTTTCTCAGTTGTACAGACTATAATCTTGTCTTTAAATAAAAGGTTAGCTTTCCAACAATATTTATAGATATTGACAAAAACCCAAAAGGGGATTTTTAGCCTACATTCTACAAAGGAACATTAATTCCCGCAAAATTATTCTAAGTAGATTTAATTTTTCTTAAGCCAAACAGGCTGTAAATTTAACCATAAAAAATTTAACATTTCCATGATATTACCAAATGTTACTCGACACAACCCGGAAGGGGCCTCCGTGTCTACAAGACAACAACAATAATGCTAAGTTTCTATTTGAAAGATTGGACTTGTTCATTAAATTTCAAATGTTAGCCAAAAGGGAATTTTGATACACAATTGCCGAAAAAGAATTTTATACCTTTAGTATTCATCCTGAACACCAACGTGTTCCTGGAGGAAGTCCAGACAAGAGTAAAAATTCATCTATTCTACACCAGTATTTATGCCAATATTTTAGCTCAGAGAGGGGTAAGAGGGGGAACGCCAAAACAAAGGAGAAACAACACACGAAACACGAGGGACGGAACGTCTAGAAGCCAGAGGGAGGTTCGAGAAGCGTGGTGGAGCATGGAGAATGATCTAGACTAAAAGTTTCTATCGCTCACTGACGTATCGGGCATCATACGTCACACCTCCTTTCCCATGACACCTTGCGCTGACCTGTACTCCGTACTTCACTCGGTCAGTCTTTGCACAAAGTTTATAGTGGAGTGTAGTTCGGGAGGCCGGCTCGGGAGACGTAATAACAACAACATAGGGCGATGGGGCATGGTAAGTCCACTTTTGTATTATTTCACCAGTGCTTCGTTGATGTTTTAATCTTTTCTTGTAGTGGTTATTTCAATAAACGCTACAGCAGTATGAATTACTTAGACCCTAATATTTCCAAAAATTTGCATAACAAACTAAGCTATAAAATATACAGGAAACCCACCCATACCGATTTAATTATTCCCAAAGATTCAAATCATCCTACCTCTCATAAGCTTTCTGACTTCAATAGCCTGATTCATCGGTTACTAAATATCCCTCTCAGCAAATCTGACTATAAAACGGAACTAAATATAATCAAATTAATAGCCACAAATAACGGTTATTCTCATTCAACTATCTACAAAATCTTAAATAAACAGAAAAAACATAATAAGATCCAATAATGGATCCAGTAATGGAAACCCAAATAGCTCTAATCAAAAACAAAAATGAATACAATTCAACTATACTGGTCCAGAAACTCGTCGTATCACCAATATTGTCAAAAAGTTCAACCCCAACTTCGCTTTCTTCACCAACAATACAATTTAAAAAAATCTTAGTAACAGAAATTTAAATAAAAATTATAAATACAATAAAAATGGAATTTATAAACTCACTGTGAATGCAACAGTATATGTATTGGAAAGATTGGCCGTAGCTTCAAGGTTCGATAGAAAGAGAACATTTTTTATATTAAATACAATAGAACCAAATCAAAATTTGCAGACCATATAAAAAAAACACCAATCATTAACCCAAACCAATTGGCCAGTGTATGAAACCCCCTCACTTATCTCATAAAGGTACGAAATTAAACACAGCTGAAATTTTTTTTCATTCAAGAAGCTTTATTAATTAATAAATCAATTCTTAACGAACATTTACAATTCTCAAATCAAATTTTCGTCAACACATTAAAGCATCTACCTAAAAACATTAAAATCCTATAACCTTATTTATCCCGTTCTACCTTCCATCGTAGAAAATGACCCGTTCGAGCCGGAGTCGAGAAGATTAGTACCTTTTCATTTCTTTTCATCCAGCACCCTAATGATATCTATCCTTGATTCCATAAATCACTCAACACGCCAACTGATCACAATAGCAGTTTCTCAACCTAACACTACTCTATCATGGTCGTCTAAATTTTACCTTGTATATCTCACTTTATCATTAGTCTTTTGTTTTTACACACATTTATTTTCTCGAACCACATCGAAATCAGCCAACATCTCGCTGTCGTACCAAAACTTATTGTCCTTCACGACGAATTTTGTAAGTTTATTTATTTAATAATTCTTATTCCTTATTGGACAGCAGTAATTCTCATCTATTGTAACTCTTTAATATTATTCTGTCTTCATGCTTCATTAATTTCGTTTTAAAGTTACCATGATTATGATACCTATGTGTCGAAACATGTCGGATTGAGTATCGGGACAAGAAATAACAGATAAGACTTAGAATATTACAAAATTCTCCACATCAATTATATCCGTCTCAAATTGGTTAACCTATAAATTAAAATTTTATACTTGTCAACTCTAACATCTATCTATACTTTGATCATTGTTTCATTAAATATTGCATATCTTAAAGTCGTTGTATATTAATACTCAATCATTTAATCATAACCTATTTGCAGGTGTTAACCTTTTAACCCAAAATTTTTATAATTTGTATTCTGAATTTACATGAACTTGAATAATGTTTTATCCAACCTATTTTGGTATCTGTAAGTTTTAAACATTTTAAAAGGGTTTTCATGTATTTTAGACTTAAAATTACCTTATATACTGCTAAATTTGTGATGAATTATTTATTAAATGTGTATTGTTCATTATTTGACAATTTGTTACTACCATAACCTAACTATACATTTTGATCTGCAATTTTATTTTATTTTATTACATCAATTAACTTAATAAATTGTATCAATCAATTATTTCCATATATTTTTGAGCCATATATCTAAGTCTTAAATTCTAAATCAAATCCACTCCTTAGTTTAAACTTGTTTAGAATGTTTTCTAAAATGGAAACTACTTCAGTTTCATTTATATCACTATAAGGCTATTGTTATCGTGACCGGGTGGAAATTTGAAATCCAAGTTCAGTCGTCCTATGTGTAGACTATTTGCTGCTCTGTTAGCACAGATCATTGCCCAGGGTACACCAAAGGAGGCTTTCTACACGCCGTACCCGCAATGAGATGATACGATGATGATAGCTATTATGGATATGTGCCTGGAGTGAGTCTTAACCTAACCTAGCCTAAATTACCAAACCTATACTCAAGGTACCAGCCTGGAATCGGGCCAGGAACCCCTAGGCTTGTAGCCAGGTGAACTGACCACTACACCAAGGGGCCAGTTATTATAAATATTAATTATAATTAAACACAAACCAATTTATATTTCGTTGTTATGACTTCTCTTAGTAGTTTATGATACAATTACACTTTTATTATTTTATTGGTGCTGAATTATGTTGCTTTAATTATATAAATGACGTGGTTTTTGCGCTGGTTTACAATTAAAAGAATAGTTCTTGAAAACACCATGTTGACCTATAGGTGTTTGAAATGGAGGGAAGGGGTGGGGGGAGCTATACTCTGGTACGGATATAGCCGTGTGATGGGGTCATACACATCATAGGTTGAAGAATAACACACGGGCATGGAAATCGAATCTGAAACCCATAGTTAGCGTACCAACGCTTTTCCAATGAACCATCAAGGAATCGTTCCGTGCCTAAGATCATTCATCAATTCATAGTTTAATGCAGGGTCAGTGATGGACATGTCGATTATTCGGTTAGTTGAAGCAATCATTGAAATCAAAGTCACCTGAGCAATAATTGAAATAAGTCCACAGTCATCTGAGCAATAATTGAAATCAGTCACCTCAGCAATCATTGAAATCACAGTCACCGGATCAATAATTAAAATCATGGTCACCTGAACAATCACCTGAGCAATAATTAAAATCATAGTCACCTGAAAATTATTTAAATCACAGTAACCTGAGCAATAATTGAAATCATAGTCACCTGAACAATTATTGAAATCACAGTCATCTGAGCAATAATTGAAATCATGCTCACCTGAGCAATTATTGAAATCACAAACACCGGAGCAATTATTAAAATCACATTCACCAGAGCAATAATTGATATCTAAGTAATCTAAGAAATCTTTGAAATCACAATACCCTGAGAAAAAATGGTACGGCAGACCGCACAGACTTTCTCTCTCTTTCTATAAACTCGTAAGATTTCTGAACGGAATAATGTACATTGTATCATCACCACTCCACATAAGAACACGCATAAAATAATATACAATGATATAGAATCAATGAGAAAAGAGGCGCATCTTTGTCCACCTAAGAGCATTTCAAACAGTTTAATGTCTTCCACAAGGGTCAACACTTCGTATTAAAATTTCGATTTCTGGTTAAAATTTTAACATTTTATAAGGTGTTGCAGATCTTCAAGTCATCGCATTGATATTTAATTATTCATTTATACATTTTGACCAATAAAAAATGTAAATATTGACTATTGAGTCTAAAATGGAGATAGATCATTGCTATGCAAACATTTCTCCTAAGAGATTTAAGGAAAAATAACATACTTTTTTAGATACTTATATTTAATTACTCTATGGCATTGGAGAATTATTGCGTTAAGACTTAAGTAGTATATGTTTACAACTAAAGCTCACAAAATTGTATTAATATATTTGCAAATATCTCAGAAACTGTTGCTTTTATAAAAATATATGTCAAATAAAAGTTTTTTATTTCTAATAGTCCTACAATTTTGCAATGATAAGTTGTTTAGTTTCTCAAATAGTTGTGGAGATACGGAAATTAACGCTTCTGTAAAGTACCCTAAAAATCATTTTCATAGGAAAATGAAAATAGCCAGTTTATTTATAATCTTAATCAACGCCTAGATACGAATTTTAATCAAAATCGTTTGAGCAGATTTTGAGAAAACCAAATTTTTCTCTTTTCGCCCTTCAGTAAACTACCCTTAATTTTAAGTTTTTATAGACACACAGACAGACGGCATTGCAAAGACTATTTTTTAGGGTTCGGGGGGTCATGAGACGTCGACATCCATCAACATTTCAGGTTAGTTTTTTTTTACGGTCGCAATACTTAAACTTTAATGTCCAAAAAGTTAAAAAAATTCATATAATTGCGTATAGATTGAAAGTTATTGATTTTATAAAAATATGTTTCGGATAAAATATCTGTATTATAAATATATATACATATTTGTAATGCTAAGTAATTTCATATCTCAAATAGTTTCGGAGCTATTATAAAAAATGTTAATTGACGCATCAGACCGGAGCCCTTAAAGCCATTTTGCCGAAATATTGAGGGTAGCCATTTTGTTTGGAATATTTATTAATGTTTATAAATGAAATTTAATCAAAATCGTTAGAGCCGATTTTGAGAAAATCGACTTTTTCTCTTTTTGCCCTTCAGTAAACTACCCTTAATTTTAAGTTTTAATAGACACACAGACAGACGGCATTGCAAAGACTATTTTTTAGGGTTCGGGGGGTCATGAGACGTCGACATCCATCAACATTTCAGGTTAGTTTTTTTTACGATCGCAATACTTAAGCTTTAATGTCCAAAAAGTTAAAAATATATATATAATTGCGTATAGATTGAAAATTATTGATTTTATAAAAATATGTTTCGAATAAAATATTTGTATTATAAATATATATACATATTTGTAATGCTAAGTAATTTCATATCTCAAATAGTTTCGGAGCTATTATAAAAAATGTTAATTTACGCATCAGACCGGAGCCCTTAAAGCCATTTTGCCGAAATATTGAGAGTAGCCATTTTGTTTGGAATATTTATTAATGTTCATAAATGAAATTTAATCAAAATCGTTAGAGCCGATTTTGAGAAAATCGACTTTTTCTCTTTTTTCCCTTCAGTAAACTACCCTTAATTTTAGGGGTAGATATCCAATTCCAAAAACCCCTCGGGGCAACCCTATGAAAACCCTAGATATCAAGTTTCAGCTCAATCGGTAAAATAGTTTAGGCTCTAGTTGGAGGTACAGACAGACAGACAGACAGACAGACAGAAATTCAAAAACCACTTTTTCGGATTCAGGAAGTCATGAAACGTCAAAATTCATCAAAATCTCGAGTTCGAATTTTTTGACGATCACCATACTTTCTCTACCTGTAAGATAGAGAGAAAGTAAAAATTGAAATCACATTGCGCTGAGCAATAATTGAAATCACATTGCGCTGAGCAATAATTGAAATCACATTGCGCTGAGCAATAATTAAAATCACATTGCGCTGAGCAATAATTGAAATCACACTGCCCTGAGCAATAATTGAAATCACCTTGCCTTGAGCAATAATTGAAATCAGTCATTGGAGCGGTTATTGAAATCATGGTCACCGAAGCAATAATTGAAACCAGACACCTGAACTGTAATTGAAATCACGGTCACACGAACAGTCATTGAAATGAGTCACCTGAGCAATCATTGAAATCAGTGACGAAAGAAATCATTGAAACCACAGTCACCGATGTCATCATTGAAATCATAAGTACCTGAGCAATCATTGAAATCACAGTCACCAGAGCAATAATTGAAATCAGTCACATGACCAATCATTGAAATCACAGTCACCTGAACAGTCATTGAAATCAGTCACGGTCACCGGTCACATTGTACAGGGTTGGCTTGCTAAGTGGGAGAGAATTAGCGCACTACGCCAAAAGTCCCAGCTTCAATTTCGGTGTCAAGATGTCATTTTTAAACTAATTACATTTAATTTTTAAGTATTTGTTTTCATTAACATCCCTCCAGATATAAAATATGGTTTCCTCCTTTTTTCTCGGCACCAATTAATCTCATACTTCTATTACAAAATATTTTTTACTTTCTCTATATCTTACAGGTAGAGAGAAAGTATGTTGATCGTCAAATAAATCGAACTCTAGATTTTGATGAATTTTGACGTTTCATGACTCCCTGAATCCGAAAAAGTGGTTTTTGAAATTCCGTCTGTCTGTCTGTCTGTCTGTACCTCCAACTAGAGCCTAAACTATTTTACCGATTCAGCTCAAACTTGATATCTAGGGTTTTCATAGGGTTGCCCCGAGGAGTTTTTGGAATTGGATATCTACCCCTAAAATTAAGGGTAGTTTACTGAAGGGAAAAAAGAGAAAAAAAACGATTTTCTCAAAATCGGCTCCAACGATTTTGATTAAATTTCATTTATGAACATTAATAAATATTCCAAACAAAATGGCTACTCTCAATATTTCGGCAAAATGGCTTTAAGGGCTCCGGTCTGATGCGTAAATTAACATTTTTTATAATAGCTCCGAAACTATTTGAGATATGAAATTACTTAGCATTACAAATATGTATATATATTTATAATACAGATATTTTATCCGAAACATATTTTTATAAAATCAATAACTTTCAATCTATACGCAATTATATGAATTTTTTTAACTTTTTGGACATTAAAGTTTAAGTATTGCGACCGTTAAAAAAAACTAACCTGAAATGTTGATGGATGTCGACGTCTCATGACCCCCCGAACCCTAAAAAATAGTCTTTGCAATGCCGTCTGTCTGTGTGTCTATAAAAACTTAAAATTAAGGGTAGTTTACTGAAGGGCGAAAAGAGAAAAATTTGGTTTTCTCAAAATCTGCTCAAACGATTTTGATTAAAATTCGTATCTAGGCGTTGATTAAGATTATAAATAAACTGGCTATTTTCATTTTCCTATGAAAATGATTTTTAGGGTACATTACAGAAGCGTTAATTTCCGTATCTCCACAACTATTTGAGAAACTAAACAACTTATCATTGCAAAATTGTAGGACTATTAGAAATAAAAAACTTTTATTTGACATATATTTTTATAAAAGCAACAGTTTCTGAGATATTTGCAAATATATTAATACAATTTTGTGAGCTTTAGTTGTAAACATATACTACTTAAGTCTTAACGCAATAATTCTCCAATGCCATAGAGTAATTAAATATAAGTATCAAAAAAAGTATGTTATTTTTCCTTAAATCTCTTAGGAGAAATGTTTGCACAGCAATGATCTATCTCCATTTTAGACTCAATAGTCAATATTTACATTTTTTATTGGTCAAAATGTATAAATGAATAATTAAATATCAATGCGATGACTTGAAGATCTGCAACACCTTATAAAATGTTAAAATTTTAACCAGAAATCGAAATTTTAATACGAAGTGTTGACCCTTGTGGAAGACATTACACTGTTTTAAATACTCTTAGGTGGACAAAGATGCGCATCTTTTCTCATTGATTATATATCATTGTAGATTATTTTATGCGTGTTCTTATGTGGAGGTGTGATGATACAATGTACATTATTCCGTTCAGAAATCTTACGAGTTTATAGAAAGAGAGAGAAAGTCTGTGCGGTGTGCCGTACCATTTATTAAACTTGTGATATACATAGTTTCTTAAGGTTATATAAATTGAGTTAGTTAAATAACTCTTTATTGACATGTTGAATATTGGATAAGCCAACATTAGTCTACTCTAATATATATATATATATATATATTTATATATATTTTTATATATATATATATATATTTAGAACAAACACAACAACGATAGTCCAGAATTGAGTTAGTTAAATAACTCTTTATTGACATGTTGAATATTGGATAAGCCAACATTAGTCTACTCTAATATATATATATGTATATATATTTAGAACAAACACAACAACGATAGTCCAGAATGTTAACTTGCTACCAATTTTTACTATTGTTTTATGGTAATTGGTGTGCTCGGTAGCTGCTTAAGGCGATTGACCCTTATCATATTGCGTGAAAATGCAGAGCCATGGGAACAAACGGTTATATTCAAGAATTGTTATTGTTTTTCAATTTTCTTTTTGGAAACGGTTTATTCAAGAATAGAAGCATGTTGATTAAATAATACATTTTTATATACATACCTCCCCTATAATTTTAAGAGTGTTCAAATATCGATAATATTGACATATTTCAATAGAAAACTGCCGGCTTCATAACAAAAAATAAGAAAATATAACAACTAATAAACATTGATACGTTGTCTTAGAAGGGGTGTTGAAAATATTAACATAAAAAATTCACTCGTTCTCGAGAAAACTGATATTTCCAAACGTACTATTTTTCCGCAAGACCTGTCTGGTAGCTAGCGCCATCTACGGTTTCCGTGATACATCTCTTCTTGTTGGTGCAGAAGGATACTTTGGTCGGCGGTGAAGCCATGCCACGCATTTCACCCTGATGCCCACCATCCCACAATATAGATTTTAGACTTGCATTCGACAGGGCCAAGGGCCTTAAGTAAATTTTGAAATAGGACTACGAGAAAAAAAATGTTCCTTGGCATGTTTAATATTTTGGGTTTATTTCTTGGTTCCAATAGTTCTAACCATATTAAATGGATATAATCGTTCTATTGAGTAATTAATCCTATCTGATCAGTTGGAACTGCCGTGTGTATGCGAGGAGGGCCGACTGATCAGTTCGAACTGAAGGATTGACGGTTTGATGACTTTCTATCAAACCGGACTGTGGACTGACCGTGTGTGGGGAGAGTGGGTGGGAGGTCAGTCCAAACAATCAGTCCATAAATCTGGTGGCGAGTGTCGTAGAGCATACAACACTGTGTGTTTGTTTATTGATACAATTTTTTAGTGAGAAGGGAAGTACTATATTATATTTTAATCATTTAAATAAACTTATTTGTATTGTGCATTCGTTCTTGTGCCTTTGAGTGTTCACTGGTTTCATGGTCGTTTAAATTTATTGAGGCATGGTGAGGGCAAGAATGCTTGTGGAGTGTAAAAACTAAATATTATTAATAGGAGAACACTGTCCTCGCTTCAATAGCCAATCCTTCACCCACAATTTTCTTTTCCGTTCCCTGTTTTGCTTACGCTTTCTAACAATAGGACAAATTGCTGCACACAATGTTTCATCCATATTAAAGCCTAAAAAACATAAAAATACGTCCAGCACTGACCGTGTGACCCTTTAGAATAAAGCGAATCTCAAACAAAACGGATGACATAATATATTATATTTGCGATTAAAAATTAACTCTACTCGTAAAATAATATTTTGTTTCGGTTGAGAAGACAAGCAATACTTTCTCTGTTTACGTGGATTAACCGCGCCTGCAATTGATCAATTTAGATCTATTTTGACACCTGAGAGGGAATCAAACCCATGATCTATTTTCAATATACACATGTTTTACCAACCTAGTCAAGGTGATTGACCTGGAAGCGGTTCATTCTAGAAGTTTTAATCTATAGTTGAATGAGGATCGCGTGTTTACAAGACGTCCAGAGAGCAACACATCGTTGCCTACTTTACATCTTGATCGATGTCTCTGAAAAATGTGACAGTGAACTCCGCAGAACACGTCGCTTACATCATCATCAAAGTATTCAGTACGTGTCAGTCTTATAGCTCATTCAAACGGACGATGTTTTCATCGCTGTTTTATGAGTAGTTAATGTAACTAACAACACTCTAATTTATTTTAGAAAATGGTTTGTGTATTCATTAAGTCAAAGAGCTTATATGTATTTTGAAATAATCAAGATATATATTTATTGCATTGGGAATATATCGATTCAATATATTTATACACCCGACTTTCTTTAATCTATTTTCAAACTTTCGTTTAAAATACAAACAATCACTGTTAAATTCGCTAACAAAATACTTTTTATTTTCACATACATCTGAACCTTTGTCGGTGATCATATTTCCCTCTCCTAACAATTCCTTCACTCTGTTGGTGATATATCACCCCACGTTACGTTGCAACCAAATTGGAGAGTTGATGGTTGTTGACAGTAGAAGTTTTGGTTCGATTCTTGTTTGGAGTTTTCAATATTAAGAATACAGTTTTTATCTGCTTCAATATTAATAAAATCTTCTCAACAAGTATAAAGTATAAAAAAAATATTAGGCTTATTTTATGAGACAAAATATACAAGGGCAAAATAAATAAATTCAAATAAATACAAACATTCAATCAGTAATAAATATTTAATCATTTATACAGAGTAACGAAATTAAAATATGTATTTTTATTAAATAATATGAGTTACTAACTTCATCTTTAATAGGATGAATTTGTCTCGCATTAGACTAAACTGCCAATGATATGAACAGTTAGTAAAAAGTGGTGCTAAAAAAAGGGATGAGTAATTTTAATTCTGATAAATTTTCATACTGAAATATTATTATTATTATTAGTTCTATCTTACGACAGGTCCATTCTTTTTGTCAATGAGCTTATACCGCCAAAGTGCCCTGCCCTCTGCCTCCTTCAGCTCCCAGAATTTTCTTATTTCCTTAAAGTCATCCAATATTTGAGTACTACTTCTTTTTAAGCTCCTCTTTCCTTCAATCTTTCCTCATATGCAGCGCAAAAACAGTTTATCCTAAGGATGTGTCCAATCTAGTTATCTTTGCACCGAAGAATCACATTCAAAACGGTTCTTTTCTCACTCACTCTTATTAGGACTTCTTCATTTTTCACCCTGTCACACCTGATTTTCTCAATTATTACCCAAAACCACATTTCATAGCTATCCAAGTATTTATTTTCCATCTTCCTAATAGTCCAAGTTTCCGCTCCATACAGTGCGGTGCTCCAAATATAGCATTTAATCAGTTTCTTCCTTAGTTCCAAACTGAACTTGTTGGTGAGCAGTAACCTCTTCTTGTTAAAATCTTCCTTGGCCATGTCGATCCTAGACCTAATTTCCCTTTGTCAGCTGACTTCCCAGGTACTTGAACTGCTCTGTTTTCCAACTCCTGATTTCCAATTTTGATTTTCAGTGGCTTTTCATTATTTTTTAAACATGGTAGGTAAAAATCCTATAACGGATAAACATACACTAATAGGTTCCATTATAAATATGTATCATTAGATATTCTATAAAGCACTGGAAACACTGCCGTATAAATTGCCAATAAAATTCAATTAAAGCCATTAATATCTCCACCCTTATACAAGCAAAACCATTATACATTCTACTCAAATTCAATGCATACAACAAGCGGCCACTAACTCCATTTATATTTCGGGTCGATCTATTGTGACGTTGGTCCGTTGTAGCCCCGGGCGAACCAGTAATAATGCGGGCTACGATAGCTCAGCACTCGGGGAAGGAAGCCAGAAAGGGACCACTGCTAACCTATACACCGTAAGCCTGACGTACAATTTGCTTGGTTGTAACGAGCTGCGCTTTATTCTTGCGCTTTGTACACACTCTGTGTATGTGTGTGTTATAGTTTGCACGAGTGTGTATGTGCGTGTTTTATATCCTGGCGTGTGTGTGTGTGTGTTTGCGTCTGTGTTCTATGACTGACAACACACAGTCAAGGTGCCCCATTTCACGGCAGCCATAATGTGCCTTATCTTTGTGCGGGTTTTTTTTGAACGCGCATCCGGGTTTTTGAAAGGCGGGTTTTATAGCTTTAATATCAAGAGGTGTGGGTGGATGAACTGAAAAGAGTTAAAATATAGTAGGTGAACCATTTAGGCACCTAAACCATGCAACGTATCGAGCTAGTTTTATGACTGAAGTTTTTGTATTTAGTAGAAGGGACACTATTCTTAAATAAGCTCTACAAAACGGGGCTAGTGAGAAGATCTAGTGTAATACGCGGTGCTAAAAAATTAGATATATCTACTAGCGGACCCGACAGACGTTGTCCTGCCCGAACGTTGGCTTTTCGTTTGGGTGGCATAATTGATCTCGATAATAAAACAAATACTATGTGATCATCACAATACAACCACGCCACCTATGGTACACGAACATAACTATGAATTATTCTCAGAAGTTCAATTATTTTTGAACTTTACAGAAGGTTTTAACGGACAATTATTAATATTATATTCATTATTATAAATATTGGACTGGTGGTGGGGAGTGAAATTTTGAGGTTACATGTTCTGATATGCAAAAAATCTAATAAAAAAATCCCCCCCCAAAAAAAAAATTCCATAAAAAATCAAAAAAATCCTAGAACCCGATTGCAGCGCCACCTACCGGGTCCAATTATGAATCTAAACCATCCGCGGACCCACTCAAACACACACAAAGAATTTCATCAAAATCGGTCCAGCTGTTTAGTAGGAGTTCAGTGACATACACACGTACAGAAGAATTATATATATTAAGATTAGCCATACACTCATAGAACTATAACAATTTTTTACTTTACTTATTGTGCACAATTCATTTAATACCTTAGCTCAGTTGGTAGCATGTGTTTCTAGTGAGTTAAGGATCATAGGTTCGATTCCCGGCATGGCCACAAAATCTATCATTGGTTAAATGAGGGTTTCCCCTTTCACAGTGATGAATTAACGGCTGAGGGCTGGATTTTGTGTCTGTTCTAGATTTAAGTTAGTTTATAAGTTGTGTGTAAGTTGGTTCAAAAAGTGCACTTTAAATATATCAAATAAATGAAAAAAAAATTAAAAATAATACACACAAAAATCCTCGTAATCAGTAAATATGATTTAACCATTACTATTTTTCGTATTACTCGTATGTTTCAGGTTTAATCTCATTTAAAATGTAAATTATTATTTTATTTGTCTTGAAGTTTTGTTTGTTCAATATAATTTATAATTCACACCTTTTCATTATGTCACTCTTATAAACATCCATTATCATAATAAATTATCACAAAACATTAGTAATATTTTAATTTAAGCTGTTATAAAACTTTATTTATGACGAACAAAGTGGTGGAATTAACTTAATGAGTATACTGCTTGCAAAACTAATGGATGATTTACATTCTCAAAACGTATTATTTTATTGTATACGGTGTAAATTTTGTTCAAGACTATTCTAATTTGGAAACTATAGTTTTCGAAACAATGACTTACTTTGCGTAATACATTATCTAAATAGCTGTACTAGCTAAATGTTCGCCATTAATAAAGCAATTTGGACGCGACAGGAAGTAATAACTAAGGCTGATTCATGCTCCCATTTAGCGACAGTTATTTTCTTTTGCTATCCTTTATGCAAATAAACGAGACTTATGTGCAGGTGTAGCTAGCTCTAAGAAACGTAATAGCCATAAACCAGGAGAACAGGATAATAAAGGGGAGGCTCAAGGAAGTGCACTATTGCTACCTGTTTAATCTATTGTAGACTAAATCTTAGGTAAAAAAAAGGTTCCACACTATTCTTGAAGTAGACTAGACTGACAATGATGAGGAGATCGAGGTTCGTATCTCGGTCGGGTGTACTGAGGATGGTTATTCCAAAAATAGTGTTTCACTCTCCCTCCACGCAAATGCGGATACACTTCCTATAACTTTATCTTGATTATATCCCCTTTACCGATAGTGAAAGTTAAGCTCAGCTATTGTTTAAACAACCACCATACAAAATATACGCCGTAGCCAAACCTGAAAGAAGCGTAGTGCCAACAACGATATCGTGAATGTTTATATTTTATTTATTATGAAACTTCATCAAACGATTTATAAAAACTATATTTATTGAAACTGTTTGTTATGGCTTATTAGGCTTACAGGAAATCTACGCGTTTATTTTTTTTTAAACACAGTTTTTATTTTTCACTTACTTATAAAGTAATAGGACCCTAAATAATTACTTACTTTCAGACAATTTAAAATACAACCTTACTGCAATAAAACCTTTAAAAATATATCGCTATTTAGAGTGTTGGATTTTTTTTAATGTGTCAATGTGTTTAACTATTTGTTCAAAATTATATAGGCTCTCACTGAAAATAATTTCCAGCTGCAAAGAAGAACTAAGTCCCGACCTATGAGATAGCGTGTTTTTTCTCTTTAAGATCATTTTACTATGCAAGGACACGCAATAACACTAAAACACAGGATACTACAGACTGTTGATTTATACTCAAGTTTTTAATGTCTGCTGAGTACTTGTATTGGCACATTGTTACAAAATTTATTTCTACTTAAATTTGATTTGTTAGCTAATACTCAAAAGTTATATCGTTCCACCATTAACATTGGCAACACTTTTGGTAAGAGAACTAAAGTTTACCAGCTAAAATTGTATACGTAATGAAAGTCATGCCTAGTATTAACTATAAATAATCCTATATTATTGTTGATATTCTAATGATCACGATTCTTCAGGTATTGTTTTTACCAAGTCGTTCCTGTGGTCGAGTGGTTAGAGAAGCCAACAAGTCCAGGACACTCGGTGCTTATTCGATTTAAAGGAAATATTTTTATTTTCTAATATAGAGAACTTATTGATATCATGAAAACTTTGATATCTTAAAAATTTGTAAATTCAAAAATATAATTGATTTTGACATTTAATGTAACCCCGAACTCAAAAAGGTGGGGCTTACTATTTCTTCTGTCCCTACATCTGTATGTTTATCTGTGTTGTAGGCCTACATGGAGCTACAACCGAAACAGCTTGCTCGATATTTAGAGGTTTTATATAGTCATACCTAGAAGGTTAATCGTGAATTCAATTTTGGCCTTAAAATTAAGGGTAATTTAAGGATATCTGAATTTTGAAAATTTGAAATTAATAAAATATTGTAGTAACGATTTTATTTAAAATGAATATCAAAGATTGAAGAATTAACATGATGAATAAAATTCCTTTAAGGGTAGTTCACAGATTTTTAAAAAAATTTAAAAAATGGCTTTAATGATCTGTTTAAAAATTAATATCTAGGGAGTGTGTTTGTTACATGGCAAATAAGATTTAATGTTTGTTGTTCGAAAAATAAATTATTTAGAGGTAATTCAATAGTAACTGATTTTTAATTAAATAAAATGACTCTAATAA
The DNA here is from genome assembly GCA_902155825.1 of Timema genevievae. Lineage (NCBI taxonomy): Eukaryota > Metazoa > Arthropoda > Insecta > Phasmatodea > Timematidae > Timema > Timema genevievae. The sequence continues at coordinate 345,499 of CABFWO010000106.1, forward strand.
TTAGGTTTACAGCTTTTATCCGAATAGTGTTTCATATGTACAACAAGCTAATATTTAGACTAGACTGCCGATTATGGGGAGATCGAGGATCGAATCTCGTTCGGATGTTCTGAGGGGGTTTATCTAAAATGGTTTTCAATCTCCCTCCACGCAAGTGCGGGTACACTTTCTCTCTATATATAACTTTCCTGATCTCTAAATCCATTAGCGTGATTAGTACATAAGCGTATAACCCGAACGGGGACACGGCGCTAAAAAAATTATATATATTCTTTTAGTTTTTCTTATTAAAAGTTATTTATTAATAGTCTATTGATAACTGATTTTGAAAGATTTTACCCCAAGTTATAGCATAATTATATAGGACTTCATCGTAGGTACCTTTTATTTTAAGTATGATTTTGTCTTATTACCAAAAGATCCTCTACGTAATTTGAAAGCTTATCCAAGCTAAGCTATCTTGTAATTCATGATATTAAAAAAAAACACTCAGCATTAAATGCTTTTGATTTAAACCAATTTACTGGTAGACGTTTTTTGTCTCTAGATTACCAGATGTTCATTATGCCAGGCTATGGCATTGTGATTTTGACAGTGCGCAAATTCAATATCGTGAGATATCCCTTAATCGAGATTGCAATCGATTTTGTATCCAATAAGTTTAACTATAATGCCCTTTTTATGCACGGCGTTCGTGTCGTCGTACCCCCGACGACATGAAACTCCGCGTTCTCTGAGTACACACGGAGCAATGGTTCTCTTTATGCAAACGCGGGAGTAAATTTTACTGTCGCGTTCTGAAAAACATGTCGTCGTGATCTAGAGCAGAGGTTCCCAACTTTTTTTTGCCACGGAACCCTAATTGATCATACTTTTTTTGGCGGAAACCCATTTTGATAATAACAAGAGTGATTGTACCTTGTAGTGTAATTTGAATATTTTCATGTTTGACATGAAAATAAAGAATAATTATAAATAAAAAATAATTATTATAAGTATTATAAAACATGTATCGTACAAAAAAAAGTAACTATTTAATGTGAAGAATAACATTTTTTCACATATTTACTTATAATAGCACTAAAATTAGGCTTAATGTCTGACAATTGAACGCGAAGATCTGAACTCGGAACCCCTTTGACCCTTCCACGGAACCCAGGGTTCCGCGGAACACCTTTTGGGAAACGCTGATCTAGAGAACGCTGTACAGACAGCAGGGCAGCCAACCTCGTTTAACTATCTCGTAATTATTCAGTATCATCACTCATCACAGTATTGTTTGACTGGTTACTTGGACACACGTCTATTGTTTTTGTGTTTTGCGTTACACAGTCGATTCATTTGTTATCTTTGCTTTTTTTTGTGTGTGTGTGAGTCTCGGTATTTAAACTTTCATTTTATTCATTTCTTTATTTTATACTTAATTTTATCACGTTGTTTTGTACGATATTTTCACTGTTCCCTTTGTTGTTTACTGTGTTTTTTTAAAAATAAAATTCGTTTAGTTGATCATTTATTGAGTCCTGAATGGAAAACATAGACACGGAACGGTTCATAGACGAAATAAGGATCAGACCAATTATTTGGGATATTTCGTGTGAAAATTATAAAAATAGAAAGTATAAATGAGAACAGTGGATAGAAGTGTGCAAAATATTCTATCCAGACCATCAAGGAATGGATGCAAAATACAAAGTGAAAATTGGTAGGTTGTGATTAAATAAATATACATAAAATCTAGCATAATATAAAAATTAATGTGATATCAATGATTTTTTTGGAATTCTAGACTCAGAGGTTGAAAAATATATATCATTTTATATTCGTTTGCAACTCTCCTTTCGGCCAAAGAAGAAGGTTTTAAATCTGAACGCGGCGACAACTTTCAGAACGCCGCGACATGTTCTAGAACGCAGCGTTTTCATGCCTCCGGGCGTACGACGACACGAACGCCGTGCATAAAAGGGGTCTAAAGCTCTCTCTACGTTTGTGTTAGAACAACATCCAACCACATGACACAGTTGATGGAGTATCTCGAACAACGTTAGCAACGTTTTTCAAGTCCACGATGAAAATGTTCCATCTCTTATCTCCTTCCAGCCACACTAAGCACTAAAGTTACGTGACCCACTTTGATAACACAACGTGACCTCTACAGTCTAGCTGGTGTACCCCTTTAGTTGCTCCCTCCGGGGAATAGTAAGTTCAGCTAATTTGTATTCCTCACAGATCCCAATTTTCACTTAATTATTTTATCTCTTGTAGATTCCTATTTACCTTTCACTTCGCCACTCGTTCGGCTTAACTAAATCATCTTACTTTAATGTATGTACAAACTTGTTAATAATTGAGGTTGATCTAAAATAATATTATTGATATATACTTATGTTTATATTTTTATTTATAGTTAGTGCTAGCTTGAAAAAAAAATCATAGTTATACCTAGGTAAGAGTTGTAGAAATTAATAGTATGCGTTCTTGTGATGGTAAAACTAAGTATTAAAATTTCAGGTCCATTAAAAAATTGCCATCAACACTGTTTCTAATGTAATTTTAAATTAAGCTTAGAGAAAGGCTGTGGGGCCAACCGACGCACTTGAGAATAACAAACTGGTCCTATCACTGATAACAGCGCCATTAAGTTAAGTCATCTGGAAAATAGTTATAGCCTTTTACCAAACTGTCTTGTTGGGGCTGTAACTTCAAATGTGCGGTTAATCGACCATTGAATTCTTGCTGGCCCGAACAATGATAGTGGTGTTAGCAGTACTGCTTGACAGTTGGGGGAGAAACACAGGTTATTATGGTAACATTAACGATTTCATTAAACTTACCTTTTTTAATATTTATTGGAAGCTGCAACATCCAACTCATTGGGACCGCGTTCAAGATGGAGTTTACAAACTTGACGTGCTCTATACGGATTTATATGAGAACAAAGCTTGTAATTAATGATTAATAGGTGTATAAGTCCAACACATTAGAACAGTTGGTGCATTTGCCTTGTGAAATAATAATAATAATTATTATTAGCACCACGTCTTACTACCCGTTCGGGTTATACGCACTTACTCTAATGTGTAATGGTAGGGTGATTGTGAGATGAAATGGAGGACCTACAGTTTAACGTGGAATCCGAACCATGGCGGAGTCCTGGCATTCCTCACATTCACAAGTTGTGATTAATACACGTCTTGTCAGAGGTGAAGGAAGGGTTTGGCAATCAGATAAATCTGTGCCGGGACC